>VVAS01067022.1:3785-14439 GCA_015103295.1 Ptychochromis oligacanthus
GAATAAAAAAAAATACAATTCCTTTAATTTTTAACATAGATGCACACAGGGACTGAAGCGAGGGCGGGAACAGGCAAACAGCAAAGCAGTTATAGCTAAAATGTCTTCCACTGTACATGTTCAGTGTCCTTTCAGTGAAGTAAGCAGGAGGGATAGAAGCATGCAGCAGGATGGCAGGAGACTTAGTGGAATGGCAGTGAAGTACTGCAGCTCTGCAGTCCAACATGCACTCAGTGCTTCGTTGTTTCTAAGGCCCAGCAGAAGAGGAGAAAATGCTCACTGCAGCCTCATGCTACTACAGTAATTCCAAATCTGTAGTCCAGTAAGAAATATGATGATTTGCAAAATACTTTTGAGTGTTTTTGCTGAAGCAGCTCGAAATTAATTATTTTAATTTGGGTGCAATTTATTTTAAAATAGAAGCAGACCCAAAAGGTTTCCCGGAGACATGAAGGGAGATTGCACGAGGATGCTCTCTCAGCCAGTGCTGGGCACCTACAGGCTACTACAAGGAAACGCTCAGTAACCATGCCCCCCACCCACCTTTAGTCACTACTATCAAACCATCATCAAACTCTGTATCAATGATGCGATGAGACCCTGCACACACACATAACACACACATACAAGACAGGGTAAGGTTGAGAGATTCTCCCACACTGAGAGACACAGAGGAGAAAGCTCAGTACAGCAAATGTTAGCCACCACGCTCAAACACTGTAGGTTAAAGGACACAGGGCCTGTACATAAATAAACACACATACTCTGTAGTTTCTTGCTGGGGCTGTCTCCATGGACGTGTCTCCGTGGGAGGTACGGAGAGGGCTGGGGCAGAGGTATAGAGGACACGTCATGCGTCTGGAGTTTATACCAGTGAGGGATGTCGTCTAGCAAGGCCGTCTCCAACTCTATGAGGATCTGAGAGGGGACAGAGAGGGAGGTGGAGCATGAGAAAAACAGAGCAGTGAATCTGCTACGGAGGCATTTTCCACAGATGATGTTTGAACTGTGGAAGTTTTTAATGCAGAGGTTCTCAGCCTCTTTGGTTTATGACCCATCAGTACAAAGAGATGCCAAACTACACATGGGTGAAGACTTTTAAATGAAAAAATCCTATTCTGTAAGTACACAAGTCTGTTAAAAGACTTCTTCTTTGCGTTGTACATTTTTATCATTTCATTTCTGTACTGCTGTCAACTTCATTTGGTGTGGAGTTTTATTTGTTTTTTCACTTTCTTATTGCTTTTAATTAGACTAACTGTCCTTTTGAGTTTTATGTTCTTTTATCTACTGTATTCTTTTCTTTAAACTTTCTATTGCTGTTTCTGTTAAGCACTTTGCGACTCCTGTCTGGGAAAAGTGCTGTATGAATAAATAGTGCCTGCTTGCTGCCGCTTATCTTACCTATCTTCATCTTATGTAATCATCTCATAACCCCTCATTCATTCATCTTGTAACCCCTGAAAGCATTCAGGGAAGGAGGCCCTGCTTTAATTGGAAAAACAAAACCATGTGGATTGAATTTAAATCATAGTCAAAAATCCCAAGATTTCCAGTTATGGTAAATGCATTTGGGCGCTGGCAGGATTATGTAGGAAATCATATTATCTGGAACTGGTGACATAAATGTGCAACACTCTTGGCTCAGTATGATGTCGGTAAGACCAGATATCCTTAATTTTATCTCAGGAACAGCTCCGGCTGTGAACACAGAAAATCCACCTTAACACCTGCTGGTCAGACCTTCTGTTTATGAGGAGCAACCAATCAGATAAAGTCTACTTAAAAGGGGAGGAGCTAAAACAGCCTTTTTCAGACAGAGGATGAACTGATGAGCTTCACCAAAGGCTCAGAAAAAGATAAATAAGGATCATTTTGAACTGTGAATCATTCAAAGCTACTGGCCTCATTATTTGAAACCTTGTGAAATAAAATATAAATAGGTGGGAATATTTTGTGATGCAGCTGTATGTATAATTGATATTTATATAACATTACAGTAAACTGTATATTTGTGTGATTGTATTTACTGTCACTTAGTTTACAGCCTATAAAATGACTTTGCCTGCAAAGTGGGCACCGATTGTCACCCACCTCGCCCAGGAATTCACTCTCCTCCTCCTGGACTCGGGGCTGGTCCCACACTGTGATCTCCAGCATTCGCTCTCTGAAGTCTCGCCGGTGAACGTGGGAATAAATAAAGGTCTGGTTCCACTTGGGCTCAGCGCTCTTCTTCACTGTTTTAGTCCGTCGTTTACTCTTATCACTGGAACAGAGGCGAAAGCACGCTTCATTCAAGTACAAGTATGCTTTTGTAATCCTTCAAAATAAAAACCACAGATGAAGAAGATTTGTGAGAAAGAGCTACAAAATAAGAGAAAATGAACATGATGAGCTGACCTTCTATCAGGCAGGAAGTACATCTTGACGTAAGGGTTTCGAGGTCGTCCGTCTGGTCGGGATGGCAGGTCTATGGCTTGAAGGACGTTGACGATCAGCTGATGGCCCACTTTGTCGTACCACAGCTTCACCTGTAGCAATGTGTGAAGACAGTTAGCTCCCTTTTAAATCTATATCCAGTCAGATCCTCATTCTTCTGTTCCTCCTCTTTCAGATACTCACAGAGAGCTGTCCAGGCAGAACCAGAGGAAGGTCTCGGAGAGTGCTGGGGCTTGTAGGGGACATCACGGATATAGAGGGACGGTCCATCTTCTGCGACTCAAAGGAACTGGAGCCTGCTGAGGGGTCAACAGAATAAATCATGGAAAAATGTAAATGAAAGCACATTATAAAATATAAAGAGTCTAAACCTGCTCATATAAACACTTACTAGATTCTAGAGGAGGGTGGGAGGATTCTGGGATTCTTGGGATGTCTCTGTAAAAAGTACAAGAGTCAAAGTACAATAAGATTTTCTCTCTATTATTGTATTTCATATATCTCTTAACAAATTACTGAGTAACTAAGAGTTTCTAGCAGAGTAGAATAAAAAAACAACAACCAATCAGTCACATTAATACAGTGGGTAAGACAGCGGGTGGCCAGGGACTGAAGAACAGCTGGAAGAAAGGGGATTTTTCTCTTGGATCTGAAGGATTTCAGGAAAGACACATGGGGAAGGGGCTCCACCCATTTCATCAACTCTACTTACTGATGTGCTCTATACACTTTTCTCAAGAAGTGTTTGGACATAATTTGGTTGACAGAGCTTTTAGATAAAAGAAGGAGACACATCAAAAGTCTGTCAGAAAGAAAATCAAAGCCATGGTACTTTAATCAGTACATATCAGTAACATTAATCTCACCCTATGGGTCTTGAAACAACAATCTCCACTTGAGGCTCAGCCTTGGACTCGAGAATGATGTTATACACTTCTTTCTTTGTTGCTCCTGGCAACGACTTCCCATTCCACTGCAACACCTCGTCACCTGGAAGCAAGACGGTGACGACACGCAGGACGGTGATGACATTATCTATAAAAAGCTGAGTGCTAACAACGAGTCATACTTCTAAAAGTCAAACTGAAATTTGAATTCTCCTCACTTTGTGTCGAAGGAAATATAAACTACAATATGGTGGCAGTGCAGCTTTTCTGGGTATTCCAAATAAGAAGTTAACTGTTTGTAAACTGTGGTTGACTAATCCTGCTATCTATGATGGGTCAAAGACTGTATATGAAAGACAGATGATGCTGTGATGTCACCCATTGGTTAGCAAACTCCTGTTAAGGTGAGCGTGTGTTGAAATTGGACATGACGAGTGAGGGTGGATCTGATGTAGAAACCGAGGCACACTGCACGCTCTTATATTTACATAATAACATCATGATGCATTAAATAAGACTTGAAACTACCCATAAATTCAACAGGGCAGTGTTTACTGAGGTCACAGATCAAGGCAGCAGTAAGTCTGTTTTCTCACAGATGTCTACAGAATTGGGAGTCGTTTTGCAACTAGAGCACTGGCTATAACTCGAAAGCAGTTTAAACCGTTTGAAGATCCCCTGAGCTGTTAGGTTTGTGTTCCACTCAGAAAGTGGAAGAGAACCAGGTAGGCTAAATAGCTTCATATGGAAAGTGCAAGTCAGGTGCCTCGTTTGTAAAACTAACGATCAATTTTGTTCTTGTGTATGACAGATGAACAATTATTAGCATTTAATTATAGAACCTTACTTTGACGTGGAAAAGATTTAATCTCTAAGCAAAATCTAGACTTAAATGAAGTGATTTTCCTGCTTATTATGTTGAGGTATTGTGGTTTGCAAACTTGTCGTGAGTTTAGGAATGAACTGTAATGTGTTCTGAAATTAAAACAGGATTGATAATGTGTCAGCTTAGAGAAAAGTAACTGGTTTTCATTGTTTTCAGAGACTGGAATGACTTTTTTTGCACTTGATGATCCATATTTCTGTCTTTTTGTCTCACCTCATTTATTTGCACGTTTGGCTTAAGTCAACCCACCAAAAAAAGTAGGTGCTGCCTGGCTTCAGTCTCATCACCCATCGTATTGATCTTGTCCTTCAAAAAGTTTGGTTTTCTGTTTGTATCTATGGTTCTTCCTGACTAAACCCACAGTATAAGGTGGCATTTCAGGTGATTTATAACCTGTAAGTTAAAAATGAGGTTCTTAGAACCTCCTCAAACATGTTTTTTTTAAATGCTCGGCATCTCTTACTAATCAAATGCAAGGGTACCCTCAGGAATCATTTTAACACGATGTTCAAGTATAAATTAGGCCCTGGGTTAATACTTTCAGCACCAGCTGAGTCACCGACAGCTGCTGGAAGGAGATTATTCTGACTGTTAGCAGTCTTTCTTCATGGGCCCAGATGTTGCACTAATAAGAGTCAAAATTTACAGCAACAAGTAGCCCTGTGACCTCAGCACTCCAGACATTACTCCATTACTACTCAGATCATGACACAGAGCCCCCGGTAAACAAAACGAATGATGGCTGTTTTACTGCAGAATTGTACACGTGGCTGCATCTTGTCCTTCTTCATTATATATGTTTTAATTTCAACAGCTGACTTTGGTTGCTTGCTTTTGCCCACATTTCAAAAAAATTTTTTTTTTTTCCTTTTTACTTTTTTGCATCCTTTGAATGGCATTTATAATATAAAACTGGCAAAATCATACCCATCAAAATAATACTCCAGGATAACTCCAATATAATGTGAATGCGGCATGAGCAGGCTGGTTAATTGCTTGAGTTCAAGCGCCAGCTCACACAGACATTACACTGATAAAATCCCCAGTATCGTCATTCTGTAGGCCACCACAATCTGCTTCAATCTTTAAATTATTTTTAGTTTTTTTGTTTTTGCTTTTTGGTATTCAACATTTCGATCAAGAACTACACTACTCAGGCCAACAAAGATGACAGGTACATGCTGCTTTGTTTTACGTTCATTTCTCGATGAAAGCATTACTATCTAAGTCCTGCAGCTCCTGCAAAGGAACAGCATGTTCTACATTTCGCACCTGCACGTAGGTGTCCCACAACATCTGCCAGGCTCCCTTTTTTAACTTTGGTGATGAAGGCCCCAAGTCTCCCCGACTCCGTCATCTTTCCTCCTACCACCTGCACACAAAGACGAGACAGAAGTAAGATAAGAAGAGACGTGCATGTTGCTCAGGCTGAGTGGCATTTCACCAACACTCTCCGTTGTCTCTGTGAGAACAGATCTGACACGTCTTAATGTAAAAGAATCCCCGCTTACTTTCAGTCCCAGGAGGGAGCCAGCCTCGCGCGGCATGGCCGACCTCTTGCTCAAAGTGATGCGCCCAATCAGGTGGTCACCTTCTTTGGACGGCTGCCACGAAACTGGATGCTAAAGGGACAAAAGATCATGAGAACAGGAGATCAGGACGGTTATGAAGGAAGTTATCAAGTAGAAACACTGGTAATTTGATCATATGTCATTAAGTGTGATGATCCTATTTCTATTTATTCACTATTCACATTCACTTGCATGAGTCACATGCAACATTAGGCGCACGTGTAGGTGTAGACTATGTGAGTAAAGCGAGGGTAGAGGCACAGGAACAGTCTGACTCTGGTGAAACTTACATGCCACACTGCAGGATCTAGAGGATGACAGTCCCAGTCACCTGTAGGGAGAAAGAGTTTGACAGGGAGAAATTAGTCATTTGATCTAAATTACGTTGAGTAAAACTGTAACACATGATTCAAAAAACTGGGAGAAAGATGTCTCAGTGGCACCATTAAAGACTGGAATTGGTCCATTGTTGTCATTTTAAGTAATGGGTTTATCGTCCCATTTTTATTTTATATGCCGAGGTTTCACATTTTAAAAGGTTAAGAATGCCATTACACCATCAATGAAAATCTAATAACTTAATTAATAAAAATCAAAAACTGAAATCTCTTATTTATAAAACATTCAGAGCCACTGCTGCAGCTCTAAACTGTGCTCATATCTTGCCTATTATGCTCACTTTCAGGTCTGTGTTTTCGTTCTTGGACTGTGTGTGCCTTTCTAACCTATGTCCAGTCAGTTTAATTTTCCCTCAGGTGGACTCCAATCGAGTTCTAAACACAGCTTAAAGTGGACATATTACGCTTTTCCTCATTTCCTGTCATATATATATACGGTTACAGTGATGGATGCTCATAGTTTCAAATAATGAGGTGATAAAGAATCTGTGTTCAGGCTGCTCTAAACTCTCATTTGAGGCAGTTTTTTTTAAAAGTCTTGGCTCACTGTGACATCAGTGAGAGCTGATATCCCTAATATGGTCATTTCAGGCACACAGAAGCCCCACCCACCCGCCGGTCAAACGTTCTGTTTGTGAGGGGAAGCCTATCGAAAGGGAGCTTATTCCAGACAGAGGATGAACTGAGGCGCTGCACTAATGCCCAGTATAAGATGAATAAGGATTATTTTGAACTGTGAATCATGGAAAGCTACTCTAGAGTTTAAGACTACAGAGCTGGAAATGAGCAGGATAGTTCCCTTTTAAAGGGTGTGCCCCTTAACTTACGTGCAGGACTAAAGTATTGATACTTTGGAAACTGTTCAATAGAAGGAAAACACACCATGTTCAGAAAAGGCATTAAAAACTGTCATTCAGGGGCCACAGCTAAAAACTTACATCCATAATCAAACTATGCTCCATGCTGGTCACACTCATGCCAGAGCCTGGCCAAGGACAGAGAAACCAGAGACTGTCATTGCACTCCAGCACTCATTAACACTGACAGATGGCTGGATGGAGTAGAACAGCTAACTGGCCCGGCATCAGACCAGAGGAGCCTGAGAGATTTACAGTCACTGTTTCACAGCAGGAGTAAAACAACAGCAAGAAAACATCAGATGGTGATTTTAAAAGCCTCTGAGGAACTTCAGTTTGAGGTAAGTGAGCAAGGAGAGTAATTCAGATGATGTTTTTTGGCAAAAGACTGCAGGAAGGGAGAGAAAAGAGCTTAAAACTTTATAGGGGAAACAGTAGTAACCAAATGGAAAGTGACAGGTTAGCCCACAGGATTGCGGCTGATGGAGAAATCAGGAAAAAAGTCTGAATAGGCTGAGTGACTCCAGTGCTGCTAATCCAAAATTCAAAAGTCCACTGAGAACACTCGACAGGATAAATGCTGACTCTACAGTTTAAACTGCCGAGTCAGCCTTTTGGGTTTCGGAGGATGAGCACGCTGGGCAGATCAGCTCTTTATTAACAGCTCTTCGCAGGTATTAAGGTATTATTGTTTATCATAAACAGAGCATGTGAGTGATAGAGGCTCTTCTACTGCTCTGTCTGCTGTTTAACCCATTTTAGTCACCGAACTGAATATCGACAGAATCCCCCTCACTGTCTTGAAGGCAGTCCTGGCTCTTGATGGTAACTGGCTGACATGGGAGGGCCATCCATTCATGCAATGCACCTGAGAATCCAAACTGTACAACCTGACCCACGTTCACTGGCTCTCTCCTTCTTCCTTTTGAGTAGTGGTTGGGGGTGCCTGTGGTTATAACCAGAGCTGTGTGGCTGAGATGATCACATTAAAGATCATCATACAGAACCAGGAGCAGAAAAACCTCTCTGAAACCTGAGCTTTTGGCTCATAGGGATTGCTCGCACTTAAAATGTTTAACATCTGAACTGTTGCGGGTAATTTATTAATAAAGAGCATTTCAACAAGAGACCATGTTTCTGAATTTTATTCCCATATCAAAGTAGGCTCGTTGTCTCCACAGCAGGAGAGCCAAAAGTAATGGGACAGTCCAACATTACACACATCCAAACTGTTCCTATTTGATAACTCTTCTTTGTCACATTGTCCTATTTATAATAGGATCCTAATGATGCTGTA
Organism: Ptychochromis oligacanthus; assembly: GCA_015103295.1. NCBI lineage: Eukaryota > Metazoa > Chordata > Actinopteri > Cichliformes > Cichlidae > Ptychochromis > Ptychochromis oligacanthus. The sequence continues at coordinate 12,121 of VVAS01067022.1, forward strand.
GAAATGTGTCTTATCTGTCTTGCCACAGGTTTCAGTTCAATGCACCTCTGCAGAATTAAAATAAAAACTGAAAATGAGCTTTCGAGGCACAGGCCACAGTACAAACAGGGCCTTAAACTTGCCACGAACTTGTATTTTTCCCACTGCAGCAGAAGTATAATAGGTCTAGGGTGGCGCAGCGGTGGTACAGCACTGTCGCCTCGCAGCAAGAAGGTTCCTGGATCAAGCCTACTAGCTGTCCTTTCTGTGTGGGTTCTCTGGAGTCCAAAGACACGCATGTTAGGTTAACTGTTGATTATAAAGGTAGGTGTGAATGTTTGTCTGTCTCTCTGTGATGGACTGGTGACCTGTCCAGGTTGTACCCCGCTGTGGAGGCAGGTGGGATACACTCCAGAACCCCCACAACCCTGAACTGGATAAGCATTTAAGAAAATGTATGAATGGACGGATAATAGTTCCACTTTAATAGCTTGTGTTAATTTTGTCTGCAGCTTTCAACCTAGGCATCTAAACTAAATGTATAAAATCTGCCAGCTAGCCAATACTTTGGAGTTTGTCCTTACAATTACTCTGAGGCTACATCCACACGTACACGAGTATTTTTGTAAACGGAGATTTTTCTGAGTTCGTTTTGAAAAATATCTACATCCACACGGAAACGCAAAAAACGCTATCAAGCGCTGTCAGGAGCATGACAAAGCAAAAGGGGGTGATGTAACCCAAATCGTGAAGAAATGTTGGCCGATCAAAAGCCTTCAAACAACAACACGGAACACAGTCTGACATCAAAAAAAGGAAATGAAGGTGCACACCTTTGACGTTCCAAGACAAAATCTCAGTTTTCCTCGTCCACACGTAAAAGCAAAAATGGAATTTTTGAAAATCTTCACCCTGACAGGAGTTTTTCAGAAGCTCAGTTTTCAGTGATCCAAAACGCGTTTACATGTGGACGAAAGGCCCAAACGCATAGAAAAAGCTGCGTTTACAAAAATACCCGTGCACGTGTGGACATAGCCTGAATCCCCTTCCTCCATTTAACTTCAAACACTGACTCGAAGCTGCTGTGACATGAAAGCCTCCTTCTGTGACAAGAGTGTCCCGTGGAACATTTTACTGGGAAGAATGGGAAACCAGTGTGTGTGTAAACACCGTTTGCAATAACCCCACTGAGAAACGTAACACAACATATGCTTGAGTAAGGTGCATGCGCAGCCTCAGTGTTTGTGTACATTAACGGATTATTTTACAGGTCATAATCTTCATTATTTAGTATCATATTTTCCACAAAACCAGAAATTATAATCCAGTCAGAAGCAAAGAAAAAATGCATCTCATGTCCCCGTTTAGAGCTTCAGACTAACAGAGCTCCTGTTGAAACACCTACAAGTAATCAGTAGATCTGATATGGATCATTACTGGTGTCTATAAAACTAAGCCACACAAAATTATCTACAACCTCACAATAAGTTATTACTTTACAAAGCAAAGCTTACTGTATCTTATTGGACAATAAAACAGTCATTTTTATAGATCCACTTTAGAGCTGTCTCACATGTGTAAGTGCACAGTTCTGAAGCGGAGATCTGCAACTTTTTCTGAATGGACGCCAAAAAGAAATCATACAAAAACTATGAAACATAGGAATAGATTAAAAAAAAGTCTAACAAGCTTTTCCCAATATAGAAAGTCAATTGATTTAATATTGGTATCTACATATTAGATGAAGACCACATGGTTTATATTTTGTTCATAACTATCAAAATGACGTATTGAAGAAAATGTGACAATGTGAAAGAGGTCGGTTGTGGAGACGAACATGAAAAACTGCAAATCCACAGTCAGAACAAATGTTCAGGTGTTGGCATAAGGCTGAAGCCATCTGTTTTCAGCCAAGAGGTGCACTGTGCCAGAGTTATAATAGTTTTGTATTTTCTAATTGGTCTCAATGTTTATTTCATTGAGGTGATATTTTGTTTTCAGTTCAGTTTCATTTTAGTTAGTTTCCAGAGTGTCTTTGATCATTTCAGTTTAGTTTTTATTATTTGAAAGTGTTTAGTTTTAGTTTAGCTTTCATTAGTTGTAGGGTTAGTTTTAGTTGTCTTTATCATTATAATATGAAAGGTTTTTTTCTTTAAACAAGGGCATGATTCAATAAGTTCAGAATAGAAATTACAACACAAACACAACATTTTGTGAAGGCAGCTGACTATTGGACATCGCAGTCTCACTAAGCTTGTGTAGGAAAGCCTTTTCAGCCAGGTAGGGTTGTCAAATGTGGCCAAACTTAAACAAAAGACTAAAACTAAATGATTTTTTTTT
>VVAS01067084.1:0-10588 GCA_015103295.1 Ptychochromis oligacanthus
AAAAAAAAAAACATATTAAAAACCAGTAAAAAATAAAAAAAAAAAAAAAAAAAAAAAAAAGGAAAAAGGAAAAATTCTGCTGGCAGGTTTCACAACATTACAGGTCAATCCAATGATCATCCTCTCTGCTCATCTGCTCTTTGGTGGCAGAGGTAGGACAACCACCATCTCTGCTTTTTTCAGAAGAGTCTCATGAATTTCTATTCAAGACTTGCTGAGTAGCATGTCTGTACATTATAATGTATTTGATTCTAAACTCCAGAATTTTTATTGTAAATGTGCTGTGCCGTAGAAAATGTCCTTTAAGTTTTTAGCCTGAAACTTTTACATTGCAAGATAGACAGACCATCATAACATTGTTCAAACAGGAAACTCGAGTTAAAATGCCTTTTCAGCACATCCTTTTCCTTCATTTTCCCCTTAAAAGTCCCAATTCACTCCCTGCCAGACAGAGACAGATTTAGTTCAATTCACTTTATTTTTTAATTTAGTTTTTCAGTTTGAATCAGTTGAATTAAAGTTCAAGGAAATCTAATTAAATAATAATAATAAAAACTTTTTTATTTGAGTTCTACTGGTTTTTCAAAATCTGTGATTGTTTTAAATAATTCTGATTTCAAAATAATTATGATATTATTATGATTTTTGCCATAATCAAGCAGCCTTACCATGAATTATTTTGTAGTGTGTGCTCATATGAACTTTATATTAGCAGCACAGTGAAAATGCTTTTCTTTAGGCATTTGAACTTGACAAAGCAATAATACTGCAAGCTATTCATAAGGACATTGTATATATGTGTGAAAATACTTTGTATTTTTACAGTAAAATATTCAACATACCAGTGAATTAAAATCAGACTTAACAATTATCAGCTTAGAAACCCTTGTAGCCCTGTAGATGTTTCCCTCAAAGCTGAAATGAAACCATCTCCTTGAAAAACAATAAATAAAAAAAATGCATGGACTCGTGTATGCGGCTGGCAGCCACTCAGATTATTTGAGTGTTAGGAATGAATGTGTTGTTAATGTGTAGTAAATGTGGAATGAACGTGGTAGCAAGTGGCTCTGGAGCTCAGAGGAATTAACGGGCTTCACATTCCTCAACAGGCCATGAAGATTTTAGAGCAGCAGACCAGAGATATGACAGGGATGTGAAGAGATGAAAATGATTCTGATGATCACTGTGGTGGAGCTGCATCGCTGTAGCAGTAAATAACAGGAATTTAAATACACATAGAAATAAATAACTACTGAGCAACAGCTGAATACAACCAACAATCATAAAAGTTGTTTCATTATTTGCATGTATTTGTGGTACCATGACTTTGGGGATGTCTCTAATTTTAGATACACAGCCTGAAATAAAGAATATATCAGATTCTGTTTATTTACATCAGAAAAGTGGAGGAGAGGACATGCTGGTCTCCCAGCAACACTGAAAGTTATCAGTTATTTCAGAAAGCAAAACATTTATGTTCAAATGACAGTAGCAATTATGACTATCATAACCACAGAGTAACAAGTTCAGGCTGGGTGATTTAGTCAGACTTCAACATGGGTTCAGGGTTGGTTTCTTGAAACTGATCAATACACTTAAATGCCTATTTTAACCATGACCAGCAACACTTAACAAGTTGTTATCTGCCTAAAACCATATAATGATTTAAAACAGAGATGTCATGCAGTAAATAGAAATTATTTCTGATCAGTAGTGACCAAAGCCGTTTTTTGGTATTTAATTTCAAGAATCTGTTCAATTATATCATATACTGTATATAAAAATGGATGACAGCTGGGATGGAGAACAATTATGGCAAAAATAGTAATCGCAATTATTTTAGTCAATAGTTGTTGTGCTACTGCACTGTGCCAGCACAGCGGAGTGGGTTGTGGAACTTTAAATATAATTGTTAAAAGAAAACAATCAAATAAATATTAGGAAAAAAAAGAGATGGAGGTGGTGTTGGGTCATCCAGTAGGGAGTTGGGCCGTGCCTAGGGCGTGTTTTTGACCATGAAACCCATCTCACATGGGCCCCTGCTGACCTGCAGTTTCCACCATGAAATATCGGCAAGTACGAATGAAGAGAGGGCACAGAAATCTGACCGCGTGAGAGACCCTGAATCCAGTGACAAAAGCAAACATTAATAATCCTTCCACAGGTTCACCTGCAGAAACCATGTGAGTTTTACTTCCTCTTGACAGATGTTGTTGACCATAGGCTCTTCTTTAGTCATTTTGGCTCAAGCTGCACTAAACTGTGAGTTTTGGCTTTTAGGCAGGGACAAAAATGTGCCTCTGTAAAACAAAGGGGCGTGCTTTATTTATAACACAAGAAAAAGAGTAATAATTACATTCACATTATTTTATTTTAATGATTTTGTGGAAGCCAAAATTAAATCAAATTTAAATTAAAATTTGATTAATCACCTAGCCCAGGGTTGGCTCATTGGCTAATAACTTGTGATTGACAAGTCATTAGCCAGAGTGGGTGTAGGGCCTCTAATGATATCTGGAAGCTAAGATGCTGAGGGCAAAACAAAACAAAACAAAACAAAAACAAAAAAAAACCACACTCAACTTGAGGGTTCACAAGAGGACTTGAAAACCCAATGAATGACATCATGGTGGCTACACCCATTTTTTAAAGAGTCTGAATATCTGTACTGATTAATGTTTAGCAACATTCATTATACTTTCTCTTTGATCTTTTATAGATATTTCAAAATAAACCTTATAGATACAATTTACATTTCTAGAGGCTAAGTAACATAAAACGTGTTTATTTAACAACTATTTTTCCACTCATAGAAAAGCAAGCTGTTACAACAAAAAGATGGGAGATGTCTAATGTAAATCTGAAAATATTAAGCTGATTTTAAGAAAAAAAAAACATCAATTCTCTTCTACTACATTTTGTTATATTCAATACAGAAAACACACAGTGGCTCCCATAGTGTAGTGGTTTACACATTCGCCTAACAAGCAAAAGATCTCCGGTTTGATCCTGGAGGGAAACACAAATCCCTTTGCAGTTGCGTCAGGAAGAGCATCTGGTGTAAAAAATCTCTGAAAACAAAGATGCGGAGCTACCCCCTATGCCCACCCCTTGTGAACAAGGGCGCAACTGAAAGTAGCTTTTAAATGCATTAAAGACCCAATTCACTTTTCTTTTTTTCTTTTTTTTAAAAAACATAACATTTATAGAATTTGGGGTAAAAGTATAAATACAATCCTATAAAATATCAAAAACAGGACACCCCCTGTGAATTCTCACTGTCACTGCAGATAGATACTACTTGGACTGATCACTGATTCCTCAAACTTACTCTAAATGAATACAATAAAATGCACAAAGACTGGTGCTTAAACTCTCAGAGAGAACAGCGTTAACAGATTACTAAAATAAAAATGATGAATCAATGCACTCCATCCCACTCTGTGCTTTGATTAAAGAGCAGCTCTTGTCCTTAACCTCAGCCATGTGTTTCATACAATTAGCAGACCTTCATACCTTCCTATTCTACAGGAGGGATGAATCCATTCTCACATCTTTGTGAAAGGAAGCACGTTTTTTTCTTTCTTTTTTTTTTAATGAATCATGCTAAAGTGCAAAAAAAGAAAAGAAAATGATTAACAACAGGAGTGTTTGTGAGTAATGACAACAGAAGAAACAGACGCTCTCCACCCTTTTTATTTCTGTCGTCACTCAAGTCAGAAGCCGACATTAATCTACAGCTGTCTTCCTCACAGCTGAAACACGTTCACACACATGCCATGAGCAATCGAACATATGGCTGAAACTGACAGTCTCTCATGTGATTCTATAGTTTTCTTTACTTCTCCCAGCAGATTGTTTTTTCTTTATTTCTCATGTGAGACAAACACATATAGGTTTTCTGTTCCTGAGTTGCAAATTTCTCAGGAAATCAATGTCACAGTTTTTGTCTGAATTAAATACTTTACAAGGATAGAGGTCTGGAAGGAACACAATGTACAGCTGCACACTGTAACCCTACTATTTACCTGACAATACAGCCTAGCATTTTTTAGAATAGTTGTGACTGTCTCAGTAGAGATACTAGCTGAGGCCTCTAGATGCTTGTTCAGGAGTGGGGTAAGAGTGAACCACAGGACTGACAAATTAGCGCAGCTTCTGCAGTGATATGGATACTATACTGAACTGTACCTGAAAACGAACTGTCGATTTACTGGTCAGTCTAAGTTCCTGCCCTCACCTATGGCCACGAGCTATGTGTAGTGACCGAAAGAATGAGACAGCGGATACAAGGGGAAGAAATGAGATACCTTTGAAGGGTGTCCCTTAGGTAAGGCAACCCCAGCCAGGAGCTTGTTAAGGTGTTTGGGTATCTGACTAGGAAGCCTCCTGGATGATATTTTGGACCTATTCTGCCAGGAAAGTCTACAATGAGGTAGACCCAGGAGATGTGGGAGAGATTGCGTATCTTGCCTAGCTTTGAAAGGCCTCAGTGTAAGAATTGATGAAGACTGGGGAGAGGGAGGTCTGGGCATCTCTGTTTAGACTGCTGTCCCTGCCACTCTGACCTAGATCAGCGGTCTTCCAGCTTTGGACCAGTCCCACTCGCCTGACATCACCTGTGTGTGCAGCAGTTTTGACTTCATGAGGGCTCAAAACAGTATGAACAGGAACAGGGCAGCACTATCAGCACTATATTTGGACTTTTTTGAGGGTGGTGGAAGATGAGAGGTGACTGTCAAATGGTCAATATACTTGCATCAAACAGCATCAAAAATCAAACAATCAAAAATTAAAATAGAGGCGTTGAATCTGATTCCTCTGATCTCACATAAACTTAATTTTTCTGTGTGTTGCTGCTCTTTTTAAGCTTATTTCTTTACCGCTTTCTAATGCTTGCAGGCTTCTCCTGTGTTTAACATCGCAGCTCTATGAACTTTAGGTAATTCCAACCCTGCAGAAGTTACGTCATGTCTAGATGAGAGCCACTTCATCCCCTTCATGATCTGACAGTGGGACAGCCTCATGCCTCATGGACTTAATCAGGACCGTGCCTCAAACTCCTTGAGCGAGTGTGAACACTGGAGATTAGGCCTGCCTGTATGCAGATAGACAGACAAGACCCAGAGCAGAAGCAGTTTCAAGCCCTTATTGCACAACCAGCTGCTGGTTCTTAAGCCAACCAATTAAAAGAAGAAATGTTAGGCTTTCTCATTGTACCAATCTGCTTTTTTTTGTTTGTTTGTTTTTTTAATTAACTGAGATCTTCTCATTTGAATTACTATGAGTCATTAGCATAACTAAGACACTGAGATGACATTATTTTTGTTAAAAGAGCACAGAGCATTTCACAGTCTCTTATTAAGACATGGACACACTTCCACAGTTTCAGTAATGCAGAAGGCTGTTGTTGTCTAACCAACTACTGCTGAGTTCACACTGCAACAGTTAATTCACTTTAACTTAGAGATATTATTTTTAATTATTAGCCTAGAAGGAGTGTTACACCATAGTTTATGTTATATTAATGTCAAATATTTAACCCAAGTGGGCTTTGCCTTTCGATGAGAAAAAACATGTCGTACTTTTTATTTGCACACATTGCTGAAAACATTTTACAGTCATCGTTTAGTCGCAAATGCAAGAGAAATGTTGTCATAAGGCTAGGTAGTATAACCAAAAATTTGTATCACAGTATTTTTTTAAGGTTCTGGTTTTTTAAGGTTTCACTGTATATCATGGTATTTCATGGCATTATTATTACTAATATTTATATTATTTCTGCATAAGTGAACCTTTATATAAGTTTACAGTGGCTCATTTTTCTGTCAGGAGCGTATAAACAAATTAATGTCATCATATAAAGAAATAAAACTTTAATAAAGTAGAACCACACATTCAAAACAATAAATAATCTACTCTAGGGCTATTTTAACAAAAATAAAATAAATATGTGGCTCAGGGCTGTAGAGTCAGTTCTTAAAAGGTTGCTTGTTATGCTTTTCAGTTTGATGTAATATCACTTTTGTTGCCACTGTTTTAGATAAGTCAGCATCTGGCTCATTATCTTTATTGTTTTCCACAGCAGCTTTGGAGCAAACTCAATTTGGACTTGCTCTTTCAAACTTTGTGCCACAAATGATTCTCTCTCCAAGTAATAACACCTGTTAGCCTCAAATAACTCATCTTTGCCTCATCTGGTTCCCTGTCTCTGTGTGTGGGCATAGCTGCGTGAGCCCTGCTCACAGAGGTAAGCCCAGCACAAAAGCACAACGAGTTTCATTTTAAAAACTGAAAAACTTCCAAACAGTGGAAACAGCTCCTCTCTTAGTCACAATTTATTTCGGTGCATCTCTGCTTTCTGTTCTTGAATGTAGCAACAGAGCACCCCCCAGCAGACTGTTAACTAGTATAACCCAGCATGCCATTCATTAGTGTTAGAAATAGTTTATGTTTTGCAAATTATCGTGCACTATGATGTTTGCCCTGTTGAACAGAGTTAGTTTTGAATATTAATTGTCATTTTATATTAATGTATATGAGTCATGATAACAACCATGAGTAAGAAGGGTGTACAGTTAATACCAACAGTCCCCCTGTCAATACGCTCTTTAGAGCTACTAGTAGCCAATAGTGTTATACATTTAAGCCACTTGGAATGCCACAGATGACTTATCTGTTCACCAGTATAGCAGTATTTGAAAAATTTAAATCATGCGTGAAATTAAGCAGCATGCCAGATGTACTGCAGTCACCTCCTGCAGGACCAGTGTCACATTCCTGCTGTTTTTTGTTTTTTTTTTATGACAGCCTCTTTCTTAAAGGTACAGTGTGTAAAATATCACCGCTAGATGTCAGTAGATTGCATATTGCGGTCAACTGAATTCTGTTTTCTTACCCTTCCCAATTCAAGTGCATAATCCTAGCTACGGTGGCCGCTGTAGGACAAACAACTCTGGCCACCATTCATCTGTAGTGAGCGTAGGCTGTCAGTCCGCTGTTTACCTCAGCCGAGTGTCCACGTCTATTTATTCTGGTGGAGGCTGTAAAACTTTCTGAAAGGAGTCCGATACGGGTCGATGAGTTGTTGAGGATATCCTGAACTTTTCGCTGCTGTTTTTGCCACTCTTAGCTGGTGTTAGTGAAACTTTCTTTGAAACGGACCTTTGAAGTGGAACATTGCGAATAAACTGTCATACGATGTGAGAATATAATCAAACTGTTTATCAGAGGGAAAGGGTGATTTTCTTTCTTTTCTTTTCTTTTTTTTTTTTAAAGACACTTGAGCCTCATATTAGCTGGCATAATGTTAGCTTATAACCGGCTGTTGTTGTTAGCCGGCTTGTTGTCAGCTGTCCAGAGATGGGAGAGTTGCATGTTTCATCTGCTGAAAAAATTAGTAATTGCGACAATATCAACAATAAGCATGTTTATGCTCATTTTTGTGAGTTAGAGCCCTGGCTTCAGGTCAGGAGATGAGGCTTGAGGCGAAGAGGAAAAGGTGTAAATGAGGAAGGAGAGAGAGCAGTGGTGGAGGAATCTGGATCATTCTAATAGAATTCTCTTGGGGTATAGAGGGTTAGGTTGAATTACCTGTCGACCAGAAAGCATGCAACTTCTGCGTCACTTTTAAAATCCTGTCTCTCTGCAATTCCTTCCAGCTGGGAAAGGCTACTGTGCCAGTATTTACTCTCCCACGTTGTCTCTTTCCTTCACGTTTTCGCTCCTTTGGTGAAGGGGACCCCTTCTCAGATGATAAAACATTGGTATGATCCTTCATATCTTGAGTCTGTAGGTGCAGGCATGAATTAAAATTTACTTCCACGGCACCTACGAGTTCTCTTCTCCTCCGCCTTTTACTATGTATGTGTCCCGTCTGTATACATAAAACGCGTTTAGGCGGAACAGAGATGTTCATCTCGGCCACTGTATTCAAGATGGCGAGGCAACATGGCGGCTTCCACAAACCAGCCCTCACTCCTATGTATTTTTAATGGATTAATTCTAAGTTTATGAGAATAAATACTAAATAATAAATAAATACTAAATGTATTAGTTTGTTGGAAGATGTAATAACATACTAATCAGTGAATATTTATAAGTACAATGTTCTTTTTTTTCTCTTAAATAACCTAAAAAAATGACTTACTGTACCTTTAAAACTAGTTTGATGACCTGAAATACGTAATTGTGACAAATATGCAAAAAACTAAGAAACCAGTAAGGGGGCAAATACGTTTTCACAGCACTGTAGGTACTTCTATGAGGGATTTAGAAAAAGCTAATACAGTGACAAGAAAAAGTATGACTTGACTTGGTCTGGACATGATACCTAGACATATACGGCTGCTCCCTCTATTTTACTCTGCGTTAGTATAGAGTCTTGTTATAAAGAATATGGATGAACATGAAATGAGACACAGGGATTCAGTTGGCCTGGTTTAAAAAAATCTTCTTAATCTTTTACTTTATCTCTTGTGATTACTGACCTACATTCTAAGACAGGCTGCCTTTTAAGTTTTGAACTGATCGTGCACATGCTTGAGTGCTTCCTGACATTTAATCAAGTTTTTTGGCTTTTTTTCTTTTTAGTTCTGTCTCACTGAGTTGATAAATTAAATTATTGAAAAAGAGAAATTATATTAGAATGATTTATTAATACAAGGAAGATTACATTAAAGCTTAGCCACCTGTTACTAAAGATATAATTGTGGAGCCTTGTGATTTGAATTCAAAACCACTGATTTTCACCAGAGATAATCATTAATTTGTTACTGCAGAAAGTATTTACAGCAAGCATTCAAGCAGTTTACAGGAGATGCATGAATGTAAAGAAATTGAATATTATTATTGTTTGACTAAAACTGGAACAAGAAATTTTTACAAAATATGATCAAAAGATTCCTCGGATCAGTCCATAAAAATCCAAAACCATACCTGACCCTTCAAGATCAACGTCTTGTTCATGACTGGACTGTTCTAAGTGTGGCTGATATTTTAAAATTGACTGGTATAAGTCCCATTCTGTCTGCTTGCACTTGTTCCCCTGTGATGTGCGCTTGCTCTCATTCACTGTGCCAAAACACTGACGCTTCAAATTGATTTTTAACTTTTGGAAGTGGCAGAACTTGCAGGGAGACAAATCTGGTGAATAGGGGAAGTGGTGAGTGAAGATTGTGTTGGTTTGTTGATGTCCTGCGTTCTTAATGTGCTTTGTGGGGTCAGTCATAGCCAGAGACGTGGCTCTTATCACCGGCTATGAACCTCCACATGAAATATGGGTCCTTCTGAAATCACAGACGAGCCAGTCTAAGTGGTCATACCAGGACTTCAAGGGACCAATCTAAAAATAGCAGCTGTGCTAAAAGTGTCCTGAAGATGTGTCAAAAGATGTCTTCAAGGGAAAACCTGCCAAATTCAATTCTAGTATGGATTTAGTTTTATAAGGGCCAAATCCCAGAACTTTTTGATTACACCTTGTATATTAGTGTCATTGTGGTTCAAATGCATGAAGGTAGATGTGCTGTGTGAAAAAGTGATGTATAATAATATACACCTCTCACTTTTGTAAATCAATACATTATGTTTGTTTACTGACCATATCCTATGGAGCATTTACAATACTATACAGCCTATTAGGATGTCTATATATCTATTACTCTGTAGTCTGTCTATCCATTCATCCAAGAATACATACATACATGCAGAATTATGTGTTCAGAAAATGCACAGTTGCTCCTTTAATTAACTATATATACATATCTGCTGTGTATCTATGTATAGTGAGTTCAAAAGCAACATGGAATCTTCAGGTAAATGTTCCTGGACAAATGCACAATGATTCTTCATTGTTACTACCATATGCAACCTGTAATAGGGCTTCTTGAAAATGGCACAGTAGATTAGTCCATTGTCATCTGAAAGCTGCACATATTCAAGTGTACTGGGCAAGACAGATGTCTAGTGTGGACTCAAAGAGGTAGTTTAAGTTGCACTGATTCACACACATCTCCATTCATTCTTTTCTTCTGTTCACTGAAATGTCAGGCCATTATGACATTACTGCTCTCTGACTGCTGCATCTTAGCCATGTTAATAATGCTTATTTGAAGAGGCATTATTTTTGACAGGCACTGCTGTCTGTGCGTTTTTAGGTGCTTGTTGCTAATTTATAGATTAAGCAAATGACTCATTAGTGTTTTCACATGGGTTCATCTTTGTATACAGTATTCAGTTTACTCATTTACGCCTGCGGTGACCAGAAAATTTACTTCCTGTATCAGTGAAATAAATGTGAGTCATATCTATTCATGCAGGCAGTAAGGAAAAGGCCTGAATAATACATATGTGCTAATTTTTAGGCCTCCGTTGAGATATTCTAATCAGAATAATAAATGAATAGTTCTTCATATCGCTCAGACTGAGCAGGACAAGCCAAAATATCTGATGGTTATATGAAATTTGTTTGACATTTAGCTTTTTTGTTTAACCCAAGAAGGAAAACATCTTTAAATAATGTGCCATTTACTATACTGTATTTTACTATTTGCTATATTATAACTAAAGACTCTGCAAAGAACACCATACT
>VVAS01067090.1:3351-14385 GCA_015103295.1 Ptychochromis oligacanthus
ATAACCTGTTCGTTCCCTTCTCCTTCTATCTCTTTTGTTTGCCCTCAAGCTGCTTGACTTGTTCTACTTGACTCCTGAACCATTTTAATATCAGGCTGCCATGGGTTTCCTTCCTGTAAGCCAGTGACTTCATATTCCTGTTTCTGCCCTACCACACCAAGAGATAAAAACCAAAGAAACTGTTGCTGGTATACTCTGCTAGTGTATATTAAAAGTGGTAGTGACCCTGTTAATGGCCTTTTTAAAATATCGAAGAGAGTGTGCAGGGAGCACAAATTTTGGAGAAATTATGTTGAATTCATTTGACTATGATATTTGTGTAAATATCAAGTAACACCTCTGTGCTTGTGGGATCGTAAGATAAAATGCAAAAGAGATCCTTGAGTTTCTTTCTTGGAATGTAACAACTGCCAAAAAATATGATAAAATATTTTCTTTTCAAAGTACAGTGTTAGCAAAAATGAAAGAAATCAATATAATTCAACATGCCAGTTCAGTTTTGTTTAGGGCTTAATGCAATAGCTAGTTAACAGTTCATATTAATCACTTTTGAAATGACATCAATAAAGCAGTCCAATGGAAAAATGGCAATTAAGCCTTTATTGGCCCAACGTGATCGGTGTTGTCAGAGGTCATGTGCAGACATCACTGGCAGAGTGTGTGTGTGAATGCACACTTTGTGTGCTCGTGCATGTTAAATATTGCCCAACTTTTTCTCTATGACAAACAGCCTCTATAAAAGATGCAGCCTGTCTCACTGCAGCAAACCGCTTACGTGCCATCTCTCTGTCACTGCACTTCATTGCTTACTCACAGAGGAGTCCACAATGCTATATATTAATTAAGGATTTCAGAAACAATAATGGTGACAATAAAGACAGTCCTCCCTCTTTGTCCTCCGTATTCTGCCGTCAGACAACATTAGGAGGCTTGTGAGAGGAGATAGGGGAGGAGGAGGGGATGGAGAGACAGAGTTCCTTCTCTCCGGAATGTAATCTCCCTGATGTTACATGGTGCAGCCTAAACTGATAAATTGCAGATTAAATGGCGGCCACACTCCACTTCACCCTACAGCCTACACCACACCCCCTTAGTTCCTCACATTTTTGCTATTCACTGCCTTCTTGGCCTGTCAATTCTGCCTAATCGTGAGAGGCACTAAAACACCAGGTCTTGACAGAGCTAGATCAAGAATGATGAACATCTCTCAATGGCAAAAGACTCGTGCTCCTAACTCTACTAGAAGGCTCGCATCACTTATGCAGAAATCAGCGGCGTGCCAGCATCCAGGAATTATGCCTGCTGACAGGAGATGCATGAGGTACGCATTGTGCGGCTGGAGCAGCCTTGACAAGTTATAGTTAACTGCAGCAATGGCGACCCCGAACACAAAGGATACAGCAGCTTATTAATGGTGGAGCATCCATGTCAATAATCCCTGCTTTTGGGTTGTGTCCAGAGTCATGCATCTTGCCACTACAAGTGGCACACACACTTGGTTTTACAGCATATAAACACACATACTGACACACACACACACACACACACACACACACACAAAGCACACATGGCATCAATGCCTCTAGAGTTATGGGCCAGAAAGCTTTCTTTTGCTAAATGAATGGCACAGCAGTTGGAGAAAATGAAAGGTGAATTTAAATATCAATATATATGTCTATGTTTAATTATTTATCTGTTTCCTCAAAAAAACTAGCCTGGGGAGATGCCCCTCCTCCCTCCTGACCTAATCCATAAGCACGAATACAAAGAAATAAGTCATTAAATTCCTAACTGCATGTTGCTGATGTCGTCTATGGAAATATTTGTAATGTATATTCTAATTTTTCTGAATAAATTAGGCAGAGATGCATTTCCATGTAAATTTATTCAAGGCACAAGGAAGAGGAGTGTGGGGGGCGCAGTAAGATCTGCTAGATTATGCATAATTGTAGTATTGTAGCCCTTATTTCTACATCTAGCCCCGTATTGCGTGGTCATTAAATTCTAAAATAATGGCAACCTCACAGCTTCTCTGTCCTAATTGCCCCTTCCATACAGTTGCCTCTTCAAAACAATATGATGAAGTGTGGTGTAGGATGTGTTAATAAGATGGCATTTCTAACTGAGGAGGACAATACTTTGGAGTTGTCTCAGCGTATATCAAGTGGAATTACTTCACTCACTCACCTTCGTGTTTGTTTACCTTTTAACTTTTTGATGCGTTAAAGGAGGCAAACAACTGAGCTGAATGCAGTCCTGACATATCAGGAGGAAACTGGGATTTCAGCTTGTCTCCACTCATCTCAATATGTGGAAAAATCAAAGGGGGAAAAAGGCTCATTAATAAACAGACATATCTCTAATCCACTTGGTGGTTGGAAGGAAATTTCTTTTAATGAAATGCAACATGTTACCTAATTGCATGGCTGAATCGTGAGCACAGTATACATTTGAAAGGAAAATATGCATGAATTTCAGAAGTAGAATCTCTCAACTGAGACCAGATACGATTGAGAGAAGGGAAGGAGAGATCAATCTTTGTGATGATGTGTGAAAAGGGCAAGCTCTTTGCCCAGCATGTACTTTTCCTCATTACCTTTCATTTAGCAAGAGAGCATCTTCCACTTCATGCAAAATAAATAACTTGAATACAGTGTGCTGATAGTTTTCTGTGGCCACTGTGGAACCTGCATATCCTCATCTGTGCATATTTGTAAACACACATTTCAGACTGTAAGCTTTAGTTGTGCTTGCATGATAGAAGGTTATTATAACGTGCTTAAAGTGTCCCCCAGTGGAAATTTTGTCCATGCACAGATTTGGTGGACTCGTCACCAGCAGTTCTTCAGGCCTGCACCCCTTTACACACACACAACACCCCCAAGTGTTTTCCATGTAGCCTAACCAACCTAAACATACTCTCCGCTCATTCTGCCTCTGATGTTTAGCCATGCTTCATCTCCACATCCTTAAAAGCAGAAATTAATGACAAGCACAAAGCTGCTCATTTATAATTGCTTCATTATACTGTTGTGCTCTCCTGACAATAATGGTGTTGCTGGTGTTTTTCTAATTATATGGCATTTTTTTTGCTCGTTATCAAGGACTTCAGGTAATTGTGGAGAAAATAATGACTGCCTGCCTGCCTGCTTCCTCTGTCTCTCATGGATTGCACATCACAAAAATTCTCAGTGCAACCAAGAGCCTTATCAAGGAGACTGTTGGGTTGCCGTTTAAAAACTGACTCCATTTACACCGCTAGTCATCAGTGGCCCAGTGTCTTGAGTGTCTCTAATGAGCACCTTGTACTGTGTTTAACTGAAGGTTTATGACAGACTACAATTAGCTTCTATTTTCATTGTACACTTGAATCACAGAATTTCTTGTTTCTTATTTGTTTTCTTTGTTGGCTTTACTAAAACTTCTCTTAACACTTGAAGTGACTGGGAAAAATAATCTAATATGAAGCTAATAATATAAAAAAAAAAGCATGACCCATTCTATAACCATATGTATCTCTTATGAACAGTCCCAAATATGATTTACATCAGTGACGATAACATCACTAATAATGCTGTCTGTGTAGTGTGATTTCATTCAACAGTGGGGCCGATTAATGATTTGCATTTAATACCCGGTGTGCTCTGCTGTTCCTTTTCTATGCAACATTGCCGGATATGGATGATGACATTATAATAATTAAAGAACATTATGGACAGAGGGCGCTTTGCTATTTGCTACCATGCGTAATGGCGGCCAAGGCTGTTATTTCTATTTGAAGAGTGCATCCATGTGTGAAATAATAATACTCCCTCCAGGAATACTATTGTCATATTTTATTCGTCAATATAAAAAAGATGAAGCAGAAAAAACATAATAAAAAATGAACTCTCACTCTTCATTTCCATCCTTCTTCCTTTTGTTTTTTAATTCTGCTGTTGCAGCATCCAGCACCATTGCTGTCTGAAAACCTCAGAGGCGGACTTAATTAGTTGCTAAGAGAAAGCTGCCAGTGGTGGGGAGCTAAGAGAGTGGGGCAGATTTTAGTTTGCTCTGAACTTTGCTAATTATCAGGTAGGATGTAATTTTCTCCATTCCCAAGAGGTGCAGAGCAGAGAGCTGCACCAACTAAAATGGAGAGAAACAAGGCTGAACCCAGAAAAAGTATGAAATATTGACTGTTCTGAACAAATCCTTTTGTTACTATTTCTTTTTCCAGTTCACCAGGAGTTATTTTTTTCTGCCATTCTGGAGGTGTGATTATAGCCTAATGTGGTGACACATCGCGGACACTACCTGAGAGGGTGTGGGAGAAAACGTTTGCACAGAATAGTGATCGTGGACAGGTGGAAACAGGATGTAGTATGGCTCAGAATGGGGAAAGCGAGCGCATGGCGTATATCATTTATATCCAGCAATGTCTGAGCAGTGACAGGGACTGTGTTTAGCAGGTTCCTATCCCACATGCATCACATTATGATTCTGAAGTGCCTCAGACGAAAGAGGAGGTTGAATTGCCGTTGACCTGAGTGAGCTAAAATGACATAGATTCAGACAAATAGAGCACTGAGCTATGCAGGAAAACAAGATGGATGTCTAGCAGCAGCACATCTGCACAGGCTCCCTCTCTCTTGCTGTGTTGCTGAGCCCAAACTTTTGACATTTTCACCACATCTAAACCAGTGTGGATATACACTTAACAGGCTTGCATACATGCAATTTAAAACTCTATTTTTCATTTTTCATTTTCTCGATTTGCAAGCACACATTTCTTCTAATGTTGTCATGACTCAGAGAAGATCCTTTAACTGCACGCAACTTGACATTAGATTTCAGGACTGTTCAGAGCTCTGTGTTCTAAACTGTCAATGTGAAGTTTTCAGAGCAACTTTTTGCAAGCCTCCCAGTTTAAATCTTGGCAGACCCTTCTGTGTGTGAGTGTATCACCATGGTTGCAGCGTCTAATATGCACGCCCCAGTGCATTGAGAAAAGAGAGTACTTCTTCCTCACTTGGTTTAATTGTCCCTCAGAGACCTGTGGAATTGGAATCTAAGTGGAATACCAGTCTCTTTCTCCAGCCTCTCCACACTACCACCACCACCCCCACACCCTCTTTCTCTTCCTCTCTCCGGAGTTGGAGCGGGTGCTCGGAGACTCTTGATTTGACCCTGTCTTTATTTCATCACAGGCATCTTCTCAGCACAGTCCTCGTTCCTGGTGCTTGAGTGCCGCAGCGTTAGGCTTTATTAACCCCCCTAAGCAAGAAGTACCTAAGGGAGGTCAGACGCTGGTCGTTAAAAATCTATTGTGACTTGTCTGAAAAATGAATAAATGAGCACATTATTTCCCCCCGTTCCACAGGCCCGGTGCACTGTTTGTCTAATCAGTTGCGGGAGCAGGCAAAGTCAACCAGGGTTGACATGCACATTTTATTTAAGTTTTTGTCTGTCAGAGGAGTTTAAATGTGTAATGAACAAAGGAGTGGTGATTTGAAATATAATCCCATTACACTGATGAAATTACAAAGACGGTGAGGGTTCACAAATCATGCTCATTGTTTTCTATCATGAGCGATGCCCCTGTTGAGGTTGTGGCGCGAGGAGGAAGGGCAGACTGTGAATGAATAGTGACAGCACTGTAAGGGGACTGCGAGTGCAGCACGGCCTGGCCTCCGTGCACCTCCCTGTGCTACGAGATGCTAAAGGTTTTTCTTCTTGCCTCTGCCTCTGCTTAGGATGAACCCTTTAGAGTGGAAGGAGAGAGCGCTGTGTTTTCTGTCAAAGTAGACTGGAAGGAAATTCTCGGATCCTTTAACTAAAAGGCTGGTTAACAAAATTGGTTATGTAGCTTTAAGCCAGCAGAAGCAACTGGGAATTTTTAAGATATCTATTATTCTTTTAAAATTTGATTTGTAAAACATTTCTGAAGCCTCAGTGACCGCAACACATGAATGTTATCAAGATTTGTTTACTGCTTTGAGTATAGTATGGACTACATCTACAAATCATGACTGAACTGTTCATTTCTCTTTTCAACTCAAGCTTGCAAGATTTTGTCTTAAGGATTAATATAGCTATGTGTGCATAAGCTGCAGAGGTCCTTTGATGTCTGCCTTTGATAAGGATGGTGCTAAGGCCCATGGCATAGAAAAAGTTGCATCTAACTCTAGGAAAAAAAAAAAATTATATACTCTAGGAGAAACTTCTGTTTCAGTTTTCCACAGCTTTAATTGGAAGCCTCATATGCCCCTTAAACAACATCATCTGAAGCTAATAAGACTTAAAAAGTACATCTGGCTGTAAAATGCTTACCATTTTTAACACTAATGAACTGAGGCGTGCAGTAGAGATAGCCAAACTGCAGGGAGATGTACAGTATATTCTGGAGAATTCCCCTGCTGCACAGGAGCTCATAAAACACATCTGAAGACAGGAACTTGTATCTGGTTATTCGTGTTTAATTGGAGGCGCTGAGTGATGCAAACTAGGTTTTAATGCCCTCCCCTGCTGCCTGACTACAAGTAGCATCAGTGTTGCCACCACTCCTTTTCCATTTATCCTTGCAGAAATGACCAAACACACTGCTAACAACGGTTACAACACAGTCTTACAAACTCCCCTCTAAATGTGGCGCAACATGCAGATATTATAAGCTAAATGTGTCTAAATGCCACAGTTTTGTTTCATGTAAGGCATGTAAGGAAGTGCAGAAATATTGTGAGAATGCTGCCAAAGATGTGACCTCAAGTACTCAAGTGATCATGTTTGTTTCAGATTTTCTTTGCTTTCTAATAACTGGCCATTTCTGAGTGTTGGAGTTCATGATGTGATACTTACAGTAACAGTCTAAGGAAGTTGAGACTTGGCAGATCTCTAAAGCTCTAAAGTGTATGGCAGCTGTGAAAAACCAACATGTAAAGGACAAAAGTTGGGTGTCATTTGTGTGATGTGTTAAATCTTGACCCAATCAAGTTGACAATTACTTAATCCAAAACACAGGGAGTGGAAGGCTCAGCTTTAGATGGCAGGGACCCTTTGAAATTAATTTTCTTTAACTGTCATATGCGTTCTCTGGCAAGCTTTATCGAATGTCCGTTTTTTGTTTGACACATTGCTCTGTCTCGCACGGTTATGTTCTCTTCAAGGCTTTGATCTTCTCCATGTACAATATAATAGCTCATCCTGTAAACATGGAAACAGATTGAATAAAGAATACTTTACTTTCCCTTGGCCCTGGAAAACAGTTCTGTCATGTGCTGTCCATGCTCATCTCAGCTACAGGCTGGCTGTGGTGCCTTTATTCAATGTGACAGAGGAGAGCTGGGGACTCTTTCTCCTGGCACCCCGGTACTCGCCACACTGACACTCTCCTCTGAAGTGCCACATTAATTCTAATAAAGCACTGCCTTACCAGGGCCCATGAAGACCAGGGCTGTTGGAGGGGGCAGACGCTAGTATAAATACCAGGCTTAATGAAGGGAGGCAGTGGTGGCGCAGGTGGTGTGGCAGTGCAGGTGGCACCTCTCGCCCCCAGGCTCCTGGGTGAGTCCGCTGCCGCTGCCACTCCAGGGGGCACAGCAGCAGAGATTGCATTTTAATTACCAGGCACACCTTGTCCTCCTGATGGGTCACCGCCTTGGTGGGAGTAAGTGTGCAGACGTGCCTGTTTTCAGACCTTCTTTATCTCTACCTGCATGTTTACAATTAGATACTCCCCTAAATGTTGTAGTGTAATGCTTGAGACTGAATAGGAATTTTATTGTTCATGCTCGGCCTGTCACCACTCAGCATAACTAATTCTGTACATGGGAGAGGCCGGCATCTTCCCTGAATTATGTGCACCTCTCTCCCTGTGGGGAGGCATCCATCCAGCCCCAGTCATTGCTAACCCTCCCCTTGAGGAGTTCTATCCACAGGGAGGTCCACACCTGTTTCCTTCCCCCTCCCTCTTCACACTGGAAAAATCATCTCTCTCCCTCTTCCAGTGGTAACTCAAAACTCTTGACATTTCAAATGCTTTTTTAGTTGGGGTTTCAGGTTTTGTGCAAGGAGCATACCTGGATGAGAAATAGATCATGGTTTCACTGCACCCATCCCCTCCATGTGTCAAGACCTGGCACAGATGGGTGATGAGAGGGCTTGGGTGTAGGGGAGAGGGTTGTATGTCCAGGACATGTGAAGACACTACCCCACCACCTACACCCCCTCTCTCTCCCTCTCTGGGGACCCTTCTGTCAGCACACAGCAGCACTCAGCAGCACAGATGTTGTTGCATTGTCTCAAGCACCAAAGCCCCGATCAGCCCAACTGGGAGCTCCTACTCATTAGCTATTGTCTCTGTGTGTCTGACTAGGCCTTTGATGAATGCAGCAGTTAGCTGAAGATCAGACACCAGACAAAGAACACAGAAACCCAAACATCTATACATATGGCTCAAAAGATAACACCCCACTGTGTTCAACATGTTCAAATGACCATTGCTGATTAAAATTTTTGATGTGCAGCCATGTGCAGCTATGCAGTGCATAGCTGAAGTGGATGTTTGCCGAGGTTGTCTTTTAGCTTTTTCTGCATTCAGCAAACATGCTATATTATCTTAAGCTTTGTGTTTACAATAAAGAGCATGGGCTCTAAGCTCCACAAAATAAAAGGGCATTGTGTCTGCCACTTGAAAACTCTGCTCCCCTCTTTGCTTACTCACCCGGAGAAAGGCCATGCTATTATTTATTTAATTCCCCCTCCTTGCATTCTTCTCTCTTCCCCTGCATGCACCTACCCATCCAGCCAGCCAGCCAGTCAGCCAGCCGGGCTATGAACACATTGCGGGGCCTGAGGGCAGTACTGTGGACAACCTGCGCTGTGTTCACATGGCTGAGCAGAGAGCGAGTGAGGAAGACTGGCACGCTGAAACCAAACAGGTGTATGATTCAGAGGCGTGAGCTGTGAAGGGTGAATTTCTTATACAAGTCAATGTTGCTTTTGGAGCAAACAGCGGCTTGGAACTGTCCCAGGAAGCATTTACACACACTGTGCCTATTTTCTCTCATGTTTCATGGCCAGCTTATCAAAGGCTGTGAGGAAATTAACATTTTTGGTCTTGCTATTAATAGAAGGTATTTGTTTAAATAACATTCATTATTATGAGGGTAAAATATGAGTAAGGATATTATATTTAGTTTATGTAAGTATCAGTCATGCTAAATTTGTGGAGAATTCTTTGTTTAGCCACAGATAAAATTGCTGTTTTTGTTACCATCTATTTCTTTATTTCAAACAAATCCCCATTTCACTGGCTGAAAAGAATATCATCACATTCTCTCTGAGCATATAATCCTTTGAAAAGATGTGGACAGCTCAGGATAATTACAGAGCAAATTAAAAAATTTTATGAATTGGATGAATGCTAAATGAATATTGTGTCATAATCAATGGTAATAAAGAGCATTATAGTTTTTTTTTATTTCAAAATGTCACAGATTATTGCTTCCAAACATAAATCCCATCATTTTCATAATTATTATTTTCTGTGATTTTGCCATTTTGTCAAATGGTGCCAAATGATTGTGATCTGCATTTTTCCTGCAGCACAAGAGCACCCCACAGTAGTTTTACAGGAGCCCTGTTCATTAGCAGGCAGTTAAATTAATCTGAATCAGAACAACTCATAAACAACTCAAAGAGCACACTCCACCATATTTTTTATCTTTCAAAGACAACAATGTAAGACATTATAGATTTCACCTTTCATTCAGACAGGCTGCTTACAAGCTAACAATTTATTAGCAGTTGAAACCCAAAGGAAAGAAACGTTAGGTATAATCTGTCATTGCACAGAAAACCTGTGAGCGGGTACAGGTATGTTAAGCGTTATAAACTCCAACAAGGAAGTCAGTCTGTAAAGTGTTTAGGCCTACAACAAACATTATTGCTACATAGAGGTTGCCAATAATTTTAACACTTGGCTTCATTAGCTCCCCCAAATACGTTTTTGCCGGTCTGGGATATTGTTAATAATCATTTTAGTGGTTGTTTCCTTATGTTGCACTAGATTGTTCCTATAGATCTCTGCTATTACCTCAACCATATTATGACAAAAAATTCATGTCAGATGTATTACATTAGCTACCAAGTTATATGAAACTACAATTAAGGTAACTTATCACATCAGGTAACATATAAAATACACAAGTGTAGGCTTTACGTATTGAGGTATTTAAGTGTGGGTGTCATTGTATTAAAATAGAGGGATTTATTTTTGCTACATTTTGGCTCTTTAGGTTTCCATTAGTGCTGTGGGATTGATTTTCAGAGCAATGAACTGGGGCTACATAACTAGAATTATACTTTTGAACAGCAATAGTAATTTTTGCAGCCCCCCCAACCTGACTTTTAATCAGTGACAATCAAAGAGAATTAGCACCGCTATACATTCAGCCATTTTCACACCCTTGTCCTCTCTGCACCTAGGCAAAAAAACTTTGACTCACAAACTTAGAAACCACGTGTTTGACAAGAAATCAGCGGCCTTTTCCACACTCTGGAATACAGAAATGACACAATGTCCCAGAGGAGTCACTAAGGGAGGGGACATAAATCTCTGCACAGTCAGTCCTTGAAGGCTAGACCTTGGGGTTAAGATAAGAGACCATGTTAGTGGTTATTAAGTGAAAGTTTCCAATCGATAGCCAGAGAGACGTAATCAGGGAGGGTTTAATTGCAAAGGGGAAGACATCTATTCACGTTATTGCAGCAGCTGTCCAGAAAAGCTTAATTTTTTGCCCCAGAGTCTCCCTCCCACCATCTGACTCCTAGTGACCTCTTGCAGGGCTACGTCTTGCACTGTGTAGAAGTGTCAAGCAGTTAGTGATATCACTTCAGTTTTATTTTGAGACATTTGTACTTGTATGACTCATCCCTCCGCAGTACCACAACATTTTTTTACTGACGTCAATGCATTGTTTAAAAAAAAAAAGAAAAAAAAAAAAAATTTCCTACACTTTTTTCCTAAACTCAATCACATCAATTCACTATATT
>VVAS01067170.1:0-12183 GCA_015103295.1 Ptychochromis oligacanthus
TGAAGCTCTTATAAACGTTTCTCTGAACTTCCATATGCTTATTTACAATAACTACACATCTGAAATAATTTTATGAGGGTCTGCAGGCATGAATAACGCAAGCAGGACATTTTACATGGTGCTTATAAATGAGGGATTGCTGTTTAATAAGAAACTCTTCAAGTAAAATGTCACCCTAAAGTGCCCAGTTGGTGATCCTGCTGCACACATAAAGACAGAGAAGGAGACAGACAAGAACAGTTGCTGTGCTTTTTCTTTTTTTTTTGTTTTTTTTTGGAGAGATGAACACAGTTAAAAGGGGTTTTTTTTTTTTTTTTTGGGTTTAACAGTACAGGAGCAGATTATCCTCCGCACTAATTGTTGTTAAAACCGCCTGAGAGATGGAGAAAAGTAGACAAATAATCTGACCCCTCGTCGGCGTCCCACAACCTGTGATCCTGTGGTGGGTTACATAACATTTACACTCTCCACAGCTAACCGGTCACATCACAATACCCTGTTGTTCAGCAGAACCACAACCTCATTGTGCCAAACTACCAGACAAAATAAAGCGCTGCGCATCTACATCAAGACAGAGAGCTACCTGTGATCATGATGCAATTGTTCCTCCATGTTCAGGACTGGTGAATAAATGTTAAGGATGGGAATTGCACAAAAAGTACAATGTAATAACGAACAAACAAAAAAGCAGAATTAGATATGTTGGTAAAAAGTCTTGTGCTTTTGGCTGTTCTGTATACACTGTGTACAATTTTAGAGGTCCTATGTGAAAAAAGGGTGTATATATGCACTTTGGACATACAGCACAACAGAGATAATTATTAATACACATGTAGGCTGAAACATGGCAACTAAAATTGTGTGTGTGTGGTGATATAAAGTGCAATGTGAGGGCATTTAGGCTGAGCGAGGCCTGTTTTTCTTTACGCAGTCAGTCAACAATGTTACTCAGACTATCAGAGAGCTAATTGTGTGTGTGTATGTGTTTTCTTTTTGCATGGATGCATTTGTGTGCATGTTGTGTGTGTACATGTGCGTGACCCATTCTGTTTCCTGATGCCTGGATGAGTGTACGAGAGTTCAGGGTGCATCAGATAATCTGCATGGAGCTATTTTACATCCACCCTCCCCCCTTTTTCACCCCTGTGTGCTTTTTTTGTTAAAGAAGATGTGTGTGTGTGTGTGTTTTTAAATTTAACTTTATATGATTTTGAAGAGCATCAAAAAGAAAACTAGAAAAAAAGGCAAAAAGAGAAACTCTCACATGAAAAGTGCCAAAGCAAACTAACATTCTCATATCCAAAAGTTCTCTTTCATCTTACCAGCTTGGCAATGATTATCCAAGTGTATTAACCTCGTAGGCAAGGCAGACTCGTATTTCTGTTTCATATTTTGATGAGAGTCCAGCTTCCTTTCATTCAGAGTTATTCTACACTTGATGAGAGTCTTAAAAGGATTGCTGCGTCGTGTCAATGGCATGTGTGAAGACCCTGCCGCTGGATGTTTCTCCATATCAGATGAGGACATTTAGAGGGTTCATAGATGAACTTTTACCATAAGGATAGCGGGATAAATGCAAAGAAGGTTATTTATTTATTTTTTTTTAATGATGATGAGGTTGAAAATTGAGCAAACTTGAGTCAAGAGCCTTCTATTTCTGTGATGGATATACAAGTTGGGGCTGAGGTTGTGTAGACTAGATGGAAATATCCTATGTTTATATACATCGGAGTCCTCAGGATGTGGCCGGGTCGTGTGTTTTGCTGCTGTAATGCTTGCTGTTTTGTTGTTCATGCTAGCAGCGTCAAACTTTTGAGTCCTGTGCTTAATAGCATGACAGACATTTCAGTCTCTTACAACAGGGTCTTTACCAGATGAGTGAGGTTCAGAACTCTGTTACTTACACATTAAATTTCTCTACAGTTGATATAATGGAGGGTATGAAAAGGATGATCTGGGTGAGGTGTGAGCTCAGCAGGGAGGCGCAGTAGTGAGAGAGGATATTTAATGTTTTGCACTGATTAGAAACCATAGGTCTTTTTCGAGGACTGCTGCAGACTGAGGTCTTGACTGTTGTCCAGGTTCTCGATGAGCTCCCCATCCAGGTTTTGTGGCACTTGGAGGATGCAAAAATCCACACCCATGCTGTTTCTGTATTCATCTGTCTCACACACTTCTTGTCATCTCAGTCCCCATTGGCTGTTTCTCCTTTTAGCAGAATGGCCATGGATTCATGTTCCGAACTGAAACATTTCCTGTATGTAAGTTGTTGTTGTGAATGCACCAGTCGAACAGAGGAGCATGTCGATGATGAGATTCCACTGCCTTCAAAAAAAACTTTTTCTCTGAATGATACATTTGGTGTCTCTCGTCTTCCTTCTTTACCTCTCTGTAATTCATCTCCCTCTCTCTCCTCCACCTCCCTTTTTTTTCCTCCTCTCCTGGATTTACATCACGCTGCATTTGCCCTTCAGTCTCTCGGCACGGGATTGCTTCCCAGAACGCTTGCCATCGATGTTGAGGCTCATGTTCCTCTTCTTGTCCAGGTTGAGGAGCTCCTGAAAGAGCTCGGTTACGTTGTGGTTGGTCTTAGCTGATGTCTCCATGAAGGCGCACTTCCACTGGTTGGCCTGGGCCTCCCCGTCCTTGGTTTCCACCTCTCGCTGGGTCTCATCACTCTTATTTCCCACAAGCATGATGGGGATAGCCTCAACATTGCCCTTTATGGCCAGGACCTGCAGAAGAAAAGGACAACAAATGGATTTGTTATGTTCTGGCTAATGAGCTTGTGATAAAAAAATTACCAAAAATATTGAGATGATGGTAATCTTCACTCCCATTTAAGCACCCAAAGAGAATACATTGTTAAAAATTAGTTTGTGGTTTAGACATGCTCAGTGACAGATTGCTCTGAGTTGAAGAAACTAGTGCAGTACAGATTACCCCAGATATGGCATCATTATTTTGTCTCTTTATATTCAGTACATTATAGAAAAAAATCAGCAGCATGTTTCAATTCATCTGTGGGTACAAAATAGCCATAAACATTTCTAAATAGGTTCATACAAAACTGTATCCTCTGTCTTTACTTTGCACACTCATTTAAAATCAGCCCAGCCATTCAGTCAAACAGAAACACTCCCCACCTGTTGGTAAATGGGTTTGAGCTCCTCCAGGGACTGTCTGCTTGTGATCGAGTAGACCAGGATGAAGGCGTGGCCTTTGGAAATGGAGAGACGCTGCATGGCAGGGAACTGGTGACTGCCTGTTGTGTCTGTGATCTGGAGGGTGCACACGCTCTTGTCACAGCTGATCACTTGGCGATAGGTGTCCTCCACTGTGGGGATGTAGGTGTCCCTGAAGGTGCCTTTCACAAAGCGCAGAACCAGGGAGCTCTTCCCCACTCCCCCGGCACCGAACACCACCACACGATAGTCGTTGCTCTGTTCTGGCATTCTGCCCCCTCAGGTTTAAGATAGTCTTGCACCTATGACATTAAGAAAGAGAGCATGAGAAGATGGAAATAAGAGAGATAATTTTAGCAAATCTAGAGTTTAATGAATGTAGTCAGAATAGGTGCAGTAGATGCTGGCAGAATTCAACCTTAGAACAGTGGGTTTTAAAACACTCTGTCTTTCTTGGTCTGACTATGAGCCAGAGTACAAATTAGAGAGGATGAGTTTGGTGAGGCTCCAAGTGTTTCACCAGATGCAGACATTTCCTTAATCAATAGCCTTCACAGCGTCACAGTTTCTCAGTTTCATCCCCAAAACAATCCAGCATTTTGTCATTCATCAACAGACCTATATCAAAACCTCAAACAGCAGCTTTAAAAGAAACTACAAAGTTACATCAAAACCTCTCACACACAGAGGAGCAGCTTCTCAGAAAAGTAGATTGTATGAATTATGCTGGATTTAATTAGGTTGAATGTGTGCATGACATGGTGTCCAAACACAAGCAGCTAAAACCGATTCACTTCAGTGATTCTCTCTTGTGCTTCACTTTGGTAAGGATCAAAATGGACAAAAGCAGCAACAGCAGCAAATATAACTAAAAAGATGAAAGCTAGTCGTGCGCGAAGGTTAAACACAGAAATCTGTTTTAGAAGATAGAGTGAATATTGGTCTTGAATTCACTATTTGGCTAAAAACATCCCAAATGGATGCTAATGTTACTCCAAATCTGCTTCACTTAACTGAGGAACTGTCAGTATTGCATTATTTATCTGGTTTGGTGCTAAATGTGCTTTAAGGTCCCATAATAAGATATTCTATCAGCTATGATCATGCTGCTCTCTAAGCTGCAGTCATAATGAAACAGTAAATTGACATCAATACCATATGGAATAAGTGGATTTCTGTCATGCTTGCACTGCTGGAACCCACTATTGATGGCAGGGTGCCTGTAATTACTGTGCTGGGTTCTAGAAAACATCAGTCCATGAGTTAAAAAAAATGCAGAATTGGGGGGGGGGGCTCTCGAGTTTCATAGTCAGTCTCTCATCTGTAAGTATGGGTGACACATAAGACTGTTTTATATCTTGCTGAGCACACAACAACCACACTTTAATTTTCAGCCTGTGGCTACTGTTCTACTCTGGTCTGGAAGAAGCAAAAAATCTTATTTAATGGCTCTCTGATGCTTTAGAGGGGTGATAAAGTCGAAACTGCATTTTTTGAGATAGAGGTGTGTACTGTATGATTGAAGCCTAACCTCTCTGGGCTTCAAGCCTGTCGTATTTCTCTTTCAGATCATGGCTGTGGTAATGAAAACCTGTGCAGCCAGGTTCATGTTAACATTTACAACTCTCTGGTGCAACATTACTACAAAGCAAAGCTGTAAAATTGCCAGAAAAAATAGTCATCTACTGTGCCTTACTTTTAGCTTTAATGAGACCTTCAGTGATGCAAAAAAACTGTGATCCGAGCTGCCAAAGCAGCACACTGCTTAGGCCTGCTTAATGTCAGACAGGAACAAACACACACAAAGAAACACACAAGCACGAACAATGCCTTAATATGGTTTAAAATGTCAATTTAGATGTGAATGCATTTTGACCTTCTTTGGGGTAATTTGGCATCTGAAGGAGATTCATTGTTTATTACAGCTAATTCTTGAGAAAACGCTGCAGTCTTTAAAGCTGCTGCTGCTTACCATCTTTTTAGCTCATGTAAAACTGACATGACTGTTGCGGTACACTCTCTTCCCACTCTAATCTGTGTAATATATGGTGGCAGCAGGCACCAAATGGCAGACAGACAATGTTCGCACCTAGCTGGTGAACACAGTGGAGCATTTAGCTCCTGAGGGAACCTGATATTTCCCTCTGGAGCTGGTAGAGACCAAAGCAAAAACAGAGTAAATATTTGACTTTCATTTGCTTTGTTTTGTTTACAGTTTGTTGTGCTGCCTCCAAGAGGCCAGAAACAGATCATCCCAGACACAAGCCAACAGTTTATTACCTCAAACACTTTATATAGAGGCTAAGCTGAAAGTGCATCAGAAATGTCAGTAAGGTCACTCACCATTGCACAAGTATTTCATCTGTATACTGTCAAATGACAATTACAGCATACAGCTTGGGGTGTAATTTAGGTTAAAGTGAGATTTCTTGTCCTGTCTTTTTCATTTTCAGCAGTGCAGCTGTGTTCCTAGATCTCAGTAACTTTATGAGTATAGCGTTATTATTAGAGATAGAAATTATGGCCACTACTGCAAAAATAGGACCCAAGTTACTAGTTTCCGGTTATAAACCAGATCTCATTTTAGTGAAATGCTGCAGCAAACAAGATCACAAAAGTGTAAAATCCACACAGCCGCATATCTAGGAAAAAGCCATGCAGACTGGTATGATTGTTTTGTTTTAAAGCTGAATATGTTAGTGCATCTGTGTGAGCCAAACACTTGTGCATGCTCTGATACACTCTTAAATATTCTTTTTACTTATCCGTATCTTTAGTCTTTCTTTGACCTGCTCCCTGAACTTCCTCTTGCTGCTTCTCCTCTGTCTCCTGCTCTCTCGCTCCCCAGGTCTCCATGCTGTTTGATCGATAAACTAAGGCCGCTCTGGTTTTAATCGATGGGGCTCGTCTCCTTGGGCCCTGTCAGTCTGTTGTCTCACCTCGCTTGGTGCCTGTTTGGTTTTTTGGATGTGGATTTTAGCTCTGTGACAGAGATCCTGTTCATCAAAGCCTCCCCCATCTTTCACCTGAGCTATAATTAGCTGTCTCCCTCCCTCTGTCAGCAACTACAACTGCACACACAGGTGCAACCTCACAGTGACACACATACTGTACTTCTGATACTTCACCATTTGTCCTTGATACAAGGCTTTGAGATTTACAACAGTCCTCCCAAATGAGGCTGTCTCTCTCCTTTTTCCCATCCTCTTCTCTTGTTTTATTTGAAATGAGAGGACTGCAGTTCCTTAATGAATTAATGGTATACTATAAATGCATCTGTGGCAGTGCAGCCAAACTCCATTAGCAGATAGCATTTGGCACAGACCAAGCAGGCCTCTGCTCTTCTTCGTCAGAAAATAGCTCCAACGCAGCCTTCTCCACTCGTTTATTTCACAGAGCGAGCAAGGAAATGTCACCTTTAGCAAAAATATGCACATAATTTCCCTCAAGAGAGCCACTTATGCAATGACACAAAGGAAGCGCATTAACCAACATCAAACACAATGCCATTCAACAGATCAAGAGCGTGATTAAATAGACACCCACAAAGCGGTCCCATGGTATCTTGTAGAGAAAGGATTTTAATCAGGCTGCGCATA
This sequence comes from Ptychochromis oligacanthus, assembly GCA_015103295.1. NCBI lineage: Eukaryota > Metazoa > Chordata > Actinopteri > Cichliformes > Cichlidae > Ptychochromis > Ptychochromis oligacanthus. The sequence continues at coordinate 6,785 of VVAS01067170.1, forward strand.
GTGGAATGCTGAGAATACACAGCTATTTGGCAATGAGTGTTTTACAGGATCAACAGATTATCGGTTTGAAATATTTTGTCCTCTTCTGGCCACAATGAAACCTACACAAAGTTTCTTAAGCTGTCAGCCTGCCAGTTGCTGCATGAATGTGTGTGTGTGTATGTGTGTGTCAAGTGTGTCTGCGTCTGAGCAGTCAAGCAGAAGATTCCCTGTTCTCGGTGCACACATCAGGTCAGGTCTTTTCAGCGGTGTGTGTGTGTGTTTTACCACAGGATTTAATCTGCACTTTTGGCAAGGCAATTTTTAGATACGGGCGTTTTCATTAGGTTTGAGCAGACAGTAGAGGTTCGATTTATAAATTTTGATTCAGTCTCACACATTCAGACACACCGCTGTTGCTGCCTCGCCACGCTCACACCTGCTAAAACACAGCGAGCCCGCAGAATGTGTTTATCTTAGAATCACTGTTGGATTTCATTTACGGCTCTTGAATGTGAAAATTCATCTCCATAATATTCCTAAAAAAAGACTGATGAAGCTGCATATTTTGTCAGCTTCACTGCGTGTGTGTGTGTGTGTGTGTTGAGCGTGATGATGCAAAGAAAGGACATCTATAGAACTTACAGTATTTAATGTGATCCATCTGGATAACTGATGCTCTGCACAGAATAAAAATGCTCAGTGTTGTGTAATTATTTTCTATAATGCCATCTACTGAAACAGCTTTTATCCTTTCAATAAATCTTTCACTGTTAGATGACATCCTGAAAAAAGGCTGTTTTAGTTAGATGATGGTGCATTTTTGGAGTTAAAGGAGAAGTTTGGTATTTTGGAAAATTCTCTTATTAGTTGTCAAGAGTTAGATTTAAAGAACAATACCCTTCTCGTGTGAGTAGGGTAAGCTACGGCCAGTATCCAGTTAGCCTAGCTCAGCACAAAGACTAAAAATTAGGGAAGACAGTTAGCCTGACTCTATCCAAGTGCGGGGAGTCATTCTGCCAAGCCAAGAAAAAGGCTTACATAGTTTTTGTACAGTTTATGCAACCATAGTAGATTTTGTGACCTTCGGCCAGAGCCAGGCAAGCTGTTTCTCTCTGCTTGTAGGCTTTGTCCTAAACTAAGCTGCTGGCTCCAGCCTTACATTCAATGGATGCTTATGAGTTTGGCATCAATATTCTTATCTAATTCTTGGAAGGAAAGAAAATAAGTGTATTTCCGTGTGTATTAATTTCTTTGAAAAAAAACTTGGTTGTAAAAAAGTTTGAAAGTCCATGTGAAAAAATGTTTTAACTGGAATTTCAGTGTCTAAAATACAGGATCTGAGTTTGTATTAATCCACCAAAGCAAATAAACCATTGCAGCTCTAAATATGCCTGCACACCTGTATGTATTTATAACTCCTCTGAATAATTCTGAATAATAAATAAAATAATAAAAAAAACAAAACATGAATGAATAATACTCTCCTCATTTCCATGACATCCAAGCACTGCATAACTCAAATGATAAAGTGTAATTTAGGCTCAGTGTAACTTAACTGTGTGAGAAAATATCCAGGCAGCAATGCCTGTGTTTATGCTTCAAGCTATGTGTGTGACTACAGGTATGATCCCTGTTAATCTATACTGTGACCGGACATACTGCGCTGTATGTGTATGAGGCATGTGTGCTACACTGTCCAAGAGATTGAAGGCACTGTGGTCTTGGCTTAGTAGCTAATCATTGAGCTTAACCTCCTCTGTGCTTGTGGCCAGCTCTGCATTGACCCAATTCCCAGGACTTAAGTTACCAGCAGTCTCTATATAAGACTACATGTACCCTGAAGCCCTCTGATATCCCCAGAGCATCTCTTTGACTCAGTATGAACTGACACTAACACAGAGCCATGGGAATATCAGCTGAGCCACAAACTGTAAAGGTCGTGTCTGCCTGTGTGCAGTTAGAATTGGATTTATCACATCCAAATTTCTCATCTCAGTATAGGTTCACCAAGGTGCTGTGCACTGTACAGGCTTGTCATTCATGTTTCTCTCTGAGTAGGAATGAAACAAGCCCAAATGCTTAATTACTGACCAACATGACTACTTTAGTTATCCAAGGACAGCGATGACAAAGTAATTAGAATAGGGAAAGACAACAATCCTAAATTTTGCTGGATCATTTAAAATACAAAATTGTCATAAGCCAGTGGAAAACATGAAAATTTTCAGCAGTTTTCAGATAGGATAGGCACGTTTTCCATGGCATATTGCATATAGAAGTCTTATGTGATAACCTCACACATAAGCAAAACAGCTTTGCTTTTGCCTGGATGATAAGCACTGTTTAGTTTCAGTTGCCACACTACTATATCTGATTTGGTAACACTTGTGGTTACCATAAACACCCCTCTACCTGCAGTTACTCCTTAATATATTTCAATGTGCACTTTAAAAAAAGAATTTAAGAGAAAAACATTTCCCCCTCGGGAAGATTGATTCCTGAGCTCTAATCAGGCATTGTAACCTTAATCATGCTGTTGCTATGCAGCACTTTTTACACAGGACTGGGTGCACCATCTCTGTCTAATTAGTCTTTGAGTGTTTACTAGTGCTGAGTATTAGTGTGACTGGGGGAACCCATGGATTGCTCCGTCTGGCCTCTCTGTAAAACCCTGCTAATACATCAGCCCGGCAATCTGGGAGTCACACAGGCACCTGGCTAATCGCACCACAATTAAGCCAAAGAAGAGTAAAGAAACTGAGATTTCAGCCCTGTAACAGAGCAATGGTGCTTGTTTTCAAAGCTGCCATAATGTACAGAGGTTTATTTTTTCAAGATAGTCTATTTTTTAGGCACTGTAAAGGCCCTGACCTGACTGAAGCACTAATTGCAGTCCGTTGGAGTGTGCCGCAGAATCCTGCCTGCAGTGACAGATGGTGACAGGGTTGGTAGTTTTGGATTGACTCCATTGGTTTCTACTGGCAAGATCAACCTAACACAGTTTTTTTTTTCTTTTTCTTTCTTTTTTTTTTAAGTAGTTGATCCAGGTTTGATAACAACACAGATGGTTTAAAGAGGAAGCAACACGGGAGTCCCAGTCCAGACTGCTTGTGATGCTGCCATGACGTAACTAGGATTATAAGAAACCGACCTTTAACTTTTTTTCATCTAAAACCTCAAAATGGAGAAAAATATATTTTTAAGAGAGTTGAAGATAGATTGCACTGAATGGCTGATATTTGAGAAAAATTCCAAATAAAACTTTATAACTAAGAGGTTACAGTGTACTTAATTGACCAGGGCAGGCATTCTGGCCTATGATTTGTTATGTGCAAGACCAAGAAAGACCTGCCTAATGATATGAATAAATAAGACTATATAAATCTTTTAAATGAGCTCATGCCTTCAGAACAACTAAAATGCTTTAGCATTGATCTGTTCCAGTATTAAAGCAGACACTATGCTGTATATAGTTCAGAGGTGCTCAACAGAGATGGTGCACTTGACCAGACTCGTGCTGTAAAGCAACAGAGAGACTAAAAATAGCCAGGTGAAGATGTGCCCTCTGCTGCCACATTTTTCTTTCACGATACAGGAATTGCACTGATTTCTCAGTCAAGCTTCAAGTCGTATGTGATGACTATTGCATAGTATAATAGTAAATTTAAGATGCCACAGAGAGGTTGATGCCATCCCAGTGTAAATGTGAGGAACGAATTTGAAAAAGATTCCTAGAAATTCATATTTGATCTTTTATTTATCCACGAACAGTTCACTGAGCATGCATATTCTTTCTAGTTCAAATTCTCACTGTTTCATTCATTGACAAATGGCAGTCATCCAACACAGCAACTACACACAGGCTCCGGTCCATGGATGAAATGTTACTCAATTACAGTAGGGAGACTTTTTTTTTTTTTTTTAAATAAACTTTCTTTATTTAGACTTGTATCAGCTAACAAGCTTCCTGTCCGGCACTTGCATCTTCTGGCCTTTTGTGTGGGCTATGGCTACTTTATTGGTCACTTTTTGCCCTTCTCATACTGTTTCATTAAAATTTTGTGTGAGAAAAATTTCTCCACACCAGCTGTTGCTGGTCCTTCATCATCATCATCATCATCATCATCATCATCATCATCATCAACCCCATACTCATCTTTAACACCTTCAATAACTCACTCTGGTTTTGCTTGTTATCATTGAATCACTTCTTTGTCCTGTGTCAGCAGAGAGACATATTCTTATGCAACTGTACTGTGACCATTCAAGACAGACAGACAGACAGGCAGGACATGGACACTCCCCCACATATTCACTTTTCCTCCAATACATGCATACTTTAATACAGTCTGCATCTCTAGCTACTCTCAACCACACACTTTAAAGCTTACTCAAAGGCTTTACTGTCATACATCTCATCTCATCTCGTCTCATCTCATCTCATCTCATCTCATCTCCTAACAAATGCACACACACCCATGACTGGCAGTGTGAAACGCATACAGGAAGTTCGCATACATAACCGCGCGAGCGCACACACAAACAGGACCTAAATGATTCACAACTCCTTTACATATCATGGTGGCTCTCCTCTCCACTCATGAAACCCACAGCTAACAGCACAGAACTGGAGGAGGAGGAGACATGGAGAAGCGCAGATCCAGATGGAGGATTAACTGTAGCATTTGCTACAGAAATCGGGCTTTATTCGTCACGCTGGCGTCATTATTGGTGTATGTGTATTAATGTTGACGCGCAACTCGATTGTAGTCAGGAAGCGGTGGCAGGAGAGGGCTTGCCTTGGGTCCGCAGATTGGTGCGCAGCGCCATTACAGACCACCCTACTCTGCGCGGTTCATTCATAAATACCAGAGGATCGCCATCTCGCAGCGCTGCCATCATTTCGCAGTCGCAGCAAGCCCCCTCCTCCCACCTCCCTTACTCCTCAAAGCAATATGACAACCCCGATACCCTCACATCTCTGCCCTCCCTCTCCCTTTCCTACTGACTGCCAATATGGCTGTATGGGCATATAGACAATAGTTCACAGTTCACACGACCAAGGTTATCGAACAGAAATGTAACTTGTGATACAACAGCAACGAGATGGATGAAGAAAGTGAGATTTGCTATCCCGGGATGACCGTGAGCAGCAGGAATCGTTTGCGCACAGCAACCAGCCAGGCAGAAGGACCGCGGTTATGCCACTGAATACCAACATCTCATCTCTGTGTAAGATGTAGGGCTGAGGAGCATCTCCATACCTGGTCGTGAAGAACAGCTCCGCTTCTGGCTCGTCCTTGATTCGGAAGGATGAAAGACAAACGCCGAAAGCGTCTTAGAGCATTTTACGCGTTTCATGTAGAGCTCATGTCGTCCGATTCCCAAACACCACCACAGCAGACTCTCTCTCTCTC
>VVAS01067234.1:4316-24337 GCA_015103295.1 Ptychochromis oligacanthus
ATCACATTTGTAAATAGTATCACATACACACACCAACACCTGACAGCGGTTTTAGTTCCAACTACCCCCACTCTCTTGTCCACCCCTTCTACTGGCCCCCATGCACCAGGCCAAGACAACAACCGAGTTTTTTTTTATTTTTTTTTTTTATGAGAGCAGCTTTACGATACTATTTACAAATGTGATTACACGCCATGCCATCCTGGACTGTCTGAAATATGATGAACACACGTCAGTGCTTGGATGGGAATTGCCTCCAGCTTTCTGACCTATTTGGTAAAGACCTATGTGTGTGAACAAATAAAACAAAAACTCACATACAGTGATCTAAATATGGGGTTGATTACCTAGCGTTCCTTAGCGGCACATGTTTTAGAATAAAACATGTGCCGCTAAGGCTGAGGAGGCTGAGGAGGCTGAGGAGGCTCAGGATGCGTGTGTGGAGCAAATAAAGGTGGGGTGACATCCAGAAAATCTGTTATTCACATTTTGTATTTTTCAAGACAAGGTAACACACATTTCTTAATGACTAGAGTCCTGACTAAACTGTACTGCAGGTCATTCTGGAAACCAGCAGCAGCTACTTTTCAGTTTTTCCAAGTCAACAGGATCCAAAAACATTTTTCTCATTGATTCAAATCAGTTTTAGTGGAACAAAAATTAGCAACATTTACCTCACAATTCAACTATGCTGCATTAAGAGCAAAAGCTGAGCCAGCTATGGATAGTACAGAACTGTTTGTTTCAAGCTGTCAAAACTGAAGTAGGGTTGGATTAGAGGTACCAAAGACATATTACAATTCCTTGTAGTTAAGCTATTAAGCAAAATGCATTAGACACAAAACCTTTTTATTATATATTACATCCAATTTCAAATGAAATTGGAGGAAGCACTTTTTAGAAATATTGTGGTAGGTCTCAGGAAACAATATCTACAGTTTTGCGCCAAACACAGGACAATAATTCAAGGTATATAAAGTTAAAAGTCACTGGTCAGTTAAATAATTTCACATATTTTCTGGTCAGATATGTGTTGAACATCCAAGGTCTACTGCATACCAGTGAAAGACAAAAGCAACACACAATGGAGTAAAAGAGGTAGGCATTAGGTAGGTGTTTTGACCATCAAGTCATTCAGAAGGTTAAACAAACCCAACCAAGACACTGACTGTCAAAACACTTCCAAATAAAATCACAGAGAAAGCTCCCTGATCACCAATATGAAAAGCCGAACACTCATAGTTGCATGTTTTTTCTCCAGCAGCATTGTTCCTGCTTTTATAACCTGGTGCCCCGCTGGTCCAGCTGTGTAAGTTCTGCCTACTGTTGCAGCAAAAACCAAATGTGTGTAGTCTTAAGGCTGATTGGAGATGTTAAACATTTCAAGCTTATCTAACCCATAATCCTGTGCTCTCCACCTTCTCCGTCTGTATTCTCTCCCTGCTGAAGTAAACTCTTACACAGTGTATAGGTTGCTGCAGTAAAGTCAAACAGAGCTCTGTTTCATGGGCAGACTAAACAAAAACAGTTTAAGGGGAAGCCTTTTGTATGCCAGCATCACGTTAGAAACAGAGGAAGAGAACTACAGAGTAAAGGTGCGTGCATCGATGAATGTGGTTAAGCTGGGCTCTGTATTTCCTGAAATGGAGCGGTCTGCAGTTTGATCTTGTGCCATGAATGGGCTCTACACACTAATTACAGCCACCTGTGTGTGTGTGTAAGTGTATGTATGTGTGTGTTTGTGTGTGTGAGGTATGAGTGGCTGCATGAAGGAGGAGGGCGACTCTATGGTCATGAATAAAAGCAACCTGCTGTTTCCACTCTGTCCACACACACACATACACAGAAATCTGTAGGAAAAAAAGAATCATAGCATCATATGTTGAAGAGGCAGAGGCACTGATTTCCACTCTTTGGTTAACACACATATGTGTGTGTGTGTGTGTGTCTGTGTGTGTCTGGTCTATGTCAGGTCTGTTACATTCACCTGGGCCTTGGCTGTATTTCACAGAGAAGCAGTGGCGTGTCTGAGTCTGTATGTCCAACTGCCAGTCACTCACTAAGGCCAGGAACATACCAGAAAATGTTTTAAGTCAAGAAAACTTAAATTTACTGGTCACAAAGAGACAGAGTTTGACAGATTGGAAAGACTCCTTAAATCCATATAGTATACATTTTTGTCAGAATAAATCTTTTCAAACTCTTGGAAGTGATGTTTTACATATGTGATGATGTTCATTGCTGATTTTTTAATTAACTGATATTAAAGTGCAAGTAGGAAAATATGCCAGAGTAATGGAAGGAATGCAGTCAGAGTGCTACGTTACGTCATCAACAGCACTTGGGATGAAAGCCACATCAAGTATTTTAGTCCTCCAAAATTTACTGGCCACAAAATCCTCCTGAAGCAATGACCTGAGGGCAATAGTTATAATTTCTTTTTAGGTTCAGGTAGTCTAATATAGCATAAGCTTCATAAGGACCTGCCTGTTATAGATGACAAATCTTGGCCTGACTCCTCCCCTGAGATCTTGCTGGCTATTCCAGGTCAAATATTATTAGATAAAATTTGGTTTCCAAACTAAGCAAAAATACAAAATATTAAAACAGATTCAATAACGTAAAAAATTGCATTGTTCTATGATTTATAAAAGCAACTCTAGTAATTTCAGATACACAAAAATTATTCTTAGCAAAAACAATTTAACATCAAAGGCAGGGGAAATCATCAGCTGTTATCTTGAAAAGATATTTTATCTCTCTGCTTGTTTCCTCATAAAAAGTACAAAAATCCTATATATACATTCACTTTTGTTTTAAAACCTTGAGTTTCCTCCATATCGTTTCACTTCTACAGTATAATACATGCAACTCAAATCATCATCAACATATAAAAACAGGGTTAAAAATCTGCTCAAGTGTTATCTTTGTGTCCTTCTTTCTTGTCATTTAAATTTGTTCTCACCTGTTTGTCTAGATGATAATGATAATGAGTACAGCAGGCGGCCACTAGTGCGTCCTTGTAGCTGAAACAGGAGGCTTTCTATTAGTTAATATTACCTAAAATATTCTGGTGCTCTTGTGTGTATCTATCTATCTATCTATCTATCTATCTATCTATCTATCTATCTATCTATCTATCTATCTATCTATCTATCTATCTATCTATCTATCTATCTATCTATCTATCTATCTATCTATCTATCTATCTACACACACATATATATATATTCATTGAAAGCACAACTGGCTTGGATGAAGTTCAGGCTGCATGTGTGGCTATGAGTGTTGAATAAGAGGAAAAAATGCCATTGAGAACAGAAAAGCCCTTAATGTTCCCATTTCCTATGCATCAAATCCTCAATTAGCTGATGCTTCCAGGTAACTAATTTAAGCCAGAGAGCAGGGTTTTGGCTAAAACTCCTTAGCAATAAAAATGTGTTCCAGGAAGTAAATCCTACCACCCTACAGGCTGAAAATAGTTGCAGACCACTCAGCACCGCAACTTTTATAGGTCCACTGTACTGCTGTATTATATTGTGCCCCCTCTGTTCTCACTCTAACCAAGTCCTTTTCTAAGTTAATTCATATTAAGTTTATAAGCTACAAGTTAGTCCTCTTGTCCACACTGTTGGAAAAACAAAGCAGTATAAACTCACATTTCTCCTCATTACACGCATTTAGTCATAGTGCCATTACATAATGAATAGTATAATTCAAACAGTAGTGAACAGTAAATTGATATTTTACATAATCACTGACAGCTGGAAAGATGCACATTTTATCCTCTGTAAAATGCAGAGCATCAGTGTTGCCAAAGGTCATATTTCAAGGGAAATTACTATGCATTTAAAACCTGACTGTGGGGCACCAAAAAGAGGGATTTAATGTATGTGAATCACAAAAACTGGTTGAATGAACTTGTTAAATACAGTAACAAACAGTTTACAGGAGATACTGAGCAGTAGCAGTGACTGTCCTATAAATGTCAACAGGGCTGTGATTTGATCATTAAGGGTTGTGATTCACTATTGACATGGTTAGCGGACATGGTTTTGAAGATTAATAATCACACTGGTTCCAAATCAGTCCTTAAGCAAAACTAATACATTTTTATTGGTAGTGCACAGTGGGTTGGTTAAATTATTAGAAAGTTATGAACATCTTGTCACTGAGCACTTATCAGAAAACAGTGTTTATGCAATAGATGCTTTTCTGCAACTCTGGTCACTGAGTCAGCAGAGCGTTGACGACTTTCACGCACTATGCACCTCAGCACTTGGCGACCCTACTCCATGACTTTACATGGTCAACTCATGGACTGAGTTGCTGTGGTTCCTTAACACCATTGTGGAATATCTAGGAGGGAAGAAATTGCACAAACTGACTTGCAACAGACAGTGGGATCTTTATTACAGTAACACACTCAAATTCAGTGAGCTCTTTAGAACGACTCATTCTCTCACAAATGTTTGTAAAGGCAGACTGCATGGCCAGGTGCTTGATTTTATACACCTGGGACTGAAAACACCTAAAAATCAAATATTAAAAAGTGTGGCCCAATACTTTCATTCATATTGTGTACATGTATGAAAACTCAATATTTGCTGTAGTTTGTTATAACCCAGCCAGCAAAAGTGACAATGATTCACACTTCTGTGTCTCAATAGCTTGCAACAAAATGCTTGCTGGTGCAAAATACTACGCCCTCATCCTTTGCAATTTTAACATTTCAGCATTCAGTGGACTGGATTGAGCCCTTTGGCAGGCTGCTGGGCAATATGTTCTACACCCCTAGCCAATATGTTTGTGAATCCTTTTAATATGATCTTTTTTAAAATTGTTACTACTTTTCGGTTTATGGCATCTGACTAGTAATCACACCCACATACTGATAACTAAGGGCTAAGGAACTAAATCTCTACCCTGTCCCTAACTACATGGAGGAGAAGGAATGAGATTTTTCCATCTGAGATCAAAAACAAGGATCTCATTACCATATATACTAATCCTGGCGTATTTCAGTGAATCTTTTTGCAAATCCGGTCTCACTGTAGCAGAAATCAGAAGGAAGTGAGAGTTCAGTGATGTCTTTTCCAGTTGACAAAGCAAAAATCCTGTCTTATTCAACCTCCATCTGATATTATCCAAATACACGATATGTGATTAACATGCTACATTTTTATGGGGTGTTAATAAGTCCAGATCCATTTTGCAGCAGAAGTGTTTACATGTATGGTATATTTTCAGAAACTGTGGCCAGGCAAGGGCCATTTAACCTTGGCGGTCAGATTTAGTACAACAATGAGGCCTTGGTTTAGTCATGAAAAACCAACAGTGAGGAATACATGAAGTACCTTGAGCTCCTCCAAGGTCCTGAACATGGACTATGCCAGAGCGTAAAATATCAACAGGGTGATGAAATAACATACAGGCACAAGTGGTTCCACACACTCCCTCATAAACATCACACAGCGATGGGATTTACGAGTTCTGAAAACATACAGTTAGGGATCGGGTTTTCAATTTTTTTTTGTCTCTTGGTTAATATAAAGTATGCGGGGTGTGTATTTGTGAAACACAAGCATCTGGTTAGATTTATTTAGCATTTTAAACCCTTGTTATAAAATAAAGTATATAATTGTTTTTCTTACTTTTCGTGTTAATGTGATGGTATATAAATCTTTGCATGTGTGGCATATGTGCTTATTCCCGTAGCTGTTTTACATCACTGTTCACACTTCACTGATAGAGGAGCAGGGTCAAGCACTGAACACAGACTGAGATTACCCTAAAATGATGACGATATGAACGCCATGCAGGAATTTGGCAAACATACAGCTGCAGCCTAAAGCTTTGGCCGTGATGGAGGCGATCCAGTCAAGGTCAGAAATGATTCAGTGGAATTACTGAATTACTTCATGTCCGCTGCTCAGAGGGGATGATGGAGGGCCTCTGAGATTACAGAAGTGGAAACAGAGTGTGTCAGTGTACTATATACACAGGTTCTATAGCATTTAACATATATGTGAAAGGCTCTCTAAATGAACTGAAAAGACATGTTTCACCAAAACACAAAGCTAAAGAATGTAGTAGTAACAATAACAGCACTCAAACTTGAAACATTTATGACCACGCTATTCTTCAACGATCTGGACAGTTCTTCAGCATGACTTCATTTTCCTACACACCTGTCCACCAGGTGTGCTTTAAACAAACATTTTCAAGTCTGATTAAGTATTGTGGCCACTGACTTCACCATCTGTTCTAATTAAAACAAAACAAACAAAAAAATTCTTAATTTAGTTCATTGCGAACATGTGCTCCCTGTTAAAATAAGTGTCTGTTCCTTTGTTTAAACTATAAGCCAAAAAGTTCGGTATACTGCTTTAAAGTATACTGTAAATTAAATAGAGAGTGAGCTATATGATCTGATAGGATGCAGAAAGTGCACTGGCTCTTAAGTTAAGTTGCAGCAAGTCAGATATATTTAGTAATTTGCTCCAACCTCAAATCATCCTGGCTCGTAAAACAACTGTCATCTCCCAAAAATAGATGATGCCCCCATCGGTAAAATATTGCCTCCCTGCAAAGTGACAAACCTGCTGCTCAGCAGGGGGCAGAAAGGCTGCAGTGATTCCTTAATAAAGACGGATGCTTAAACAGCAATAATCTGCTTGTGACCCCTGTGTCCTTGTTAAACTGTCATGCTGCCTTAGAAAGCAAAAGAATAAATCTGGCTGTAAATGAGTCATTTAATGAAGCAAGTATATGTTCTACAAACTGTTGCTTCAGAACCCACATGTGTCTGTATTTGTGCATGAATCCACCTGCATCTGTTTGCGTACTGAACTTGCAATTAGTGCATCTTCCTTTATTTATGTGTGTGCCTGTTAAGATATGTGTGCGCTGTCTTTCACGTCCACTTGTGGACGGCATTTGTACCTGTTTGTGTATGTTTTTGAGAGTGAGTGTCCATCCAGCTGCTGCCTGTGTAACTCTAGTAAACATCAATGCAATGCTGTGCTCTGCTGAATTAACGAATCCCTCACATCCATCGCCACGTGCCGCCTTTGAAACGCACACCGCCGGCCTCGGCTCAGCACTTTGAACTCTCAATCACGCTCGCCCACCTTACTCTGCCCTGTATCAAATATACACCAGTTAAATTACTCATTAGTAACAGTTTTGTCCACAATTGACCTCTTTCTCATCTCACATTGTTTAATTCATTTTCATAACAGGGGATAGGTGAGGGTCCACGATTAGTAGGCAAGACTGAAAAAACATTTCTACCTAATTTTCCTCCCAAATCTCACCTTCTACTTTCCATACACTAATCTGTTCATAAATGGTGACCACAACACCCTCTTTCTGAGTACGTTTATCTTCACTGGGTGTCACAATAACAAGTTAAAGCTTTTATTGTACTTGACTTTTTGCATTATTTTGCAAAACTGAGGCCTTTAACTCTGATGATGCTGGTAAAAATAACTTTTTAGCACTTGGGCCACTATAAAGGTATGACACAATTTGTGAAAAATCCCTCAAGTGCTTCCATAAGAAGCAAAAAACATGAAAAACAATTCTGCGAACTTGCAGAGAGAGCAAATATCAACTTCTGTGTTTTCAGAAGTGCCCAAAATGTCCAAAGTGTGAAGAAGGTGGTTCAGGACAGGAGAACGACCAGAAGCAAGCTTGTCATTTTTTTCCACAGAATTTTCAAGGTCTGACTGTTGCTGTTGTAATGATCTGTGGTAGAACATTTGGTACAAAATGCCTGTGCTGTATGGCATGCCATTGTCCTGCACTGCACCTACTCACGGCACATTAAAAATTGACTGATTTTTTTTTGTTAAAGCCACACCAATACATTTGTCTCTTACCACCAATTCTTGAATGATTTGGCTCCCCGTAACTTCATCCTCTAACCCTAAATGAAATTCAAGCTGATTGATTGCTATATTATCACACTGGACGAAATCCAGTATTTATCCCAGATGGGCACAATCAAGGGGTTAGCAGAAAGTGCTGCAAAGGTGCAGATAAAGAAGACAGAGGACAGTGGCATTTACATCTGATTCTTTGCTTTTTCTTGGGCTGAGTAGTGGAATTTTTCTGACTGCACCTTGTATTTGCAAAAATGTAAATATGTAAAAGTTATGATTTTAGATCGTGTACAAAGAGTAGCATATGTGGCAGCTTACTTGACATTTCCTGTCACACCACGAAGCAATAAACCCCACCCAGTTGGTCTTCTCATGATAAGTGTACAGTGACAACTGTGGCATTTTGAAAAATCTAAGAACTAAAAATTATTCGTCGCTAACATAGACTGAGGTCTGTGTATCATAGTTCTGCTTAGTGCTGAGCACTAAACTGTGCTGTTATCCTTGCTAGAATGTAAGAGGCCTTGAAACCAGCTACACTTCAAAGCAAACACTGAAACTGTTGAGTGTGACTATGCCATAAGCGTATGGATGAGCTTGTTAACTTTGCACAAACTTGCAAGTATCACTGTTTCTGCACAGATCTGCACGGGTGCTCATTAGTGTGCCAAACTGTGTTCCCATGCTGTTGTGTATGCGTTTAATTGCATATGTGCTGACAATATGCGGCTGTCTTGGTGAACTTCAAAGTTGCTGGCATGCTCTTCTGTGTGAGGCTACATGCTGAGAGGCTGTCTTTGATGAACAACTATTTACAACAATGTAAAACTAACCCGCACATCATGATACTACACTGGGCCATGTTTCAACATGACTCACCGCAATTCCTGCTTTGTTCAATAGTCATTCATGTTACTCAGAGCTGTTTGTGGATTAATAATAATGCAACTTTTTGTCTGCACCCAGTGGGATGCTATCTTGCTCACCTCAAATTGTCACATTTTATTCCCCTAGAGCAAATTTTAGTAGAGAACATAATTGGATTAATTTTGGCTCAAAGTACACAGTTTATCCCAGGCCCCATTAAACACATACTGACATGCACTTCAAAGTAAAAATATTTGCATTATTTCCTTGATTGTGAATGAAGCCTGCAAACAACCAGCAAAACCAGCTTACACAGCATCGACACTAGGTGACACTGCTGCCAGCCTAGGAACAACTAAAGGATACTGAAACAGCCTCACAGCAGATGGCTGCCCCTCCAGGAGCCTGGTTCTGCCGGAGGTTTCTTCTTGTTGAAAGTGAGTTTTTCCTTCCCACAGTCACCAAGTACTTGCTAATAGGGGGTCGTTTGATTGTTGGGGTTTTCTCTTGAATACTGTAGGGTCTTTACTTTACAGTACAAAGTACCTTGAGTCTACTGTTGTTGTGATTTGGTGCTATATAAATAAACCTGAATTGTACTGAACTGAATCGAACTGAATTGAAACAACCATTCTCTGTGATCCAACTGATGCATTATGTTGGGACCACTGTCTTTAGACACGAGCATAAAAAGAGCAGGATGCTCTGTCCTACATTAGGAGGTGTCTGAAGTCATGGTGCAGGTGACTGATAAGAATCAGTGACACAACAAATGATGGTGAAGACAGGAGAGACACACCCTTTATTCTCCCTAACATTCTTACTTCTGTTTCCCCTTGTAGTTACTAGTCACTAGTCTTTTGGGCCAAGAAGAGTCACAACAACTTGAATCAGATGAATGTTGCTATGAAGCTCTCCCATTATCTATAAAGGTGGTGCTCACATATAGATAAACTGTCTAAGAATATTAGCCTTGACTGAAACTGTTGTGTCAGTGCACTGAATTCAGTGTGCTTGACACATAAACAACCACAAAAGGGATGAGCACAGAATAAAACAGAATAAAATGTGGAACTTTATATGTTCAGGTAAAAAAAAAGGATCCAACGTGGAGCTTAAAGCTGCAAATATCATATACTCATTAAGATGCAAATAGTGTCACAAAAAAGCAATGAGGAGAGGAGCTTGAGGTCGTGGCCACAGAGTGTGTGTGTGCATGTTTTTGTGTGAGTGTATCAGTTTTCAGGATACTGTCACACTGATCAAACTTGAGGCTGATAGCAGAGGCGCCGCAGAACCATTGCCGTGTTTGCCTAAGAACCATGGGGAAAAACTACATACACACACACCTTATCCAGAGAACACAGAGGAAATATATTGTTCATGCATTTATGTGAAACATAATGCGGTGGAATGCCGCAACATTATGCAAGTAACTACATGCAGACACACACCTGATGGCTCGGAACAAAACCCGTTTGTTGGAGCTCATTTCTTGTTTAACAGTGACGTTATCTGTTTCAAATTACATATAATTTCTTAAGATATTTGTGTCTGCAGTAATTTGCTCTAACTATATTTTTTCTCTGCTTATTTCATCTCAGCTATGTTGAATGTTTAGAAATACATGAGATAAAGCATTTTATCAAACTTTCTAGAGCTTAGATATGAAATAGTGGCGGCTTTAAAAACAGTTTAGACTACATACCTATAACCACATGACAAGAAAACACTGACTAGTCAACAAGGCTTTATCAAATCCAGATAGAACACCAGCTTTGGGATACATAGCTAAAACTGTGATAAACATTTTGATAAGTGGAACAAGTTTTTCCACGCCTGCTGCTTTTTATCCAGCTGAATGTGAGTTGTTCTGTTTCATCCTGTCTACTTGCTGACAGTGCAGTGACATCTGGAAAAGCCAGATGTAACTGCCAGAATCTGAAGAGCGACAAAAGGGAGAATGAAGGTGGAATCTCTAAGAATAATTTGCTCTTCATGTTGTCATTAAGACATCAAAGCGAATGCAGAAGATACAGAGCCTTTCAGCACGGACACAAATGCATTTTGGAGGAGAAGAGTAACAAATGAGAGAAGAACAGAAGAGAAAAGAATATAGGGTAAGGGAAGAGGAGGAGGGACAGTGTGTGCTGAAGAACCTGTCTTTGGCTTTGATGACAGCACAACAGGGAAAGCAGCAAAAGCAGACAAAAGTTTATAAAACTTCAAAAGAAAGCTTTTTGTAGCACAGGTCTGCTCTCTCTTTCTCCCCGATTTTTCCATTCTTCCTCTCCCTTTTCTCTTCAAACATGTCTTTGCTAATTGCCAGACCCTATTCTGCCCTTCGTAGGCTCTCCACTCCTCTCAGGTCTATTCAGCATGGGGGTTGTTACAGAGGGAAGGCCTAATAACTCGCTCTAAGTGGACAATGGAGCCTGCAGGGCCAGTGACAAAATCCGGGCCCTAATGAGAAAAGACTCCTTCAGCGAACAAGCAGGTCTGTCAATAGACTGGCCTATTATGGAGTTACAGGGCGGGGGGTGGGCTGGGGACCTATCGCATTTGTGTGTTTGTGGTGTTTAAGTGATGGGGTCATCCGTCTATGTCTGTCTATATGACAGAGAAATAGTAAAGAAGTACATAAAAGTAATATATGAAGTTTAAGAAAGTTTTTTGTGCATGTATATGTGTGTCTGCATGCATACTTGTGTGTGTGCCGCTACCTCCTGAGGGTAACAATAGATAACAGGACTAATCCTCCAGACCGTATAATGGCCACTAAGCTGTCTATTCAGAAGTTCAGCTCCCCTGCTAACTCCTCTGATCAGACACGAATACCCACACTCACCCATTCAGTTCCCTTTCCTTCCTTCTCTGTAAAACATCCTGAATCTTTTTTTTGTTGTTGTTCCAATCAGTATATCTTATGACTCCCATCACATAGCTAATCACATATCTAAGTATTTTTAAATGGAAAATATCCTGTTATATTATCTTTCTTGGTTACAATTTCTGTTTTTATTTAAACCTAATATTACCTACCTAATATTTGTTTAAACAGTTCCCAGTGATATGCTATCATCTGAATATTATATAACTTTTACAGATTATTTACAGTTTTATCTGTCGTGCTACTTTTTTCTCTCTCCTCTTAATCCCTCATATCCTCCCTACTTCTAGCCTCCTCTCCTCTTTCCTCCCCTCCCTGCCTCCTCCTCCTCCCAGTCATTTGCAGTGTGTGTGTGTGTGAGAGAGAAAGAGACTGTACCAATTAGTTTTTTGGAGAGGTTAACCCCACTGCTGTGAGATGGTAGTGTCATTGTTGCTGGGTGTGAGGGACTGTGAGCTATGCAGAGAGTGGCTCTGAAGCACCTTGTTTGCTTTCATTTGTAGGTGGGGTGAGGTTTTAGTGGTAATGGGTGGCTGTTAAGTGATGGGGGTGCAGGACACATCTCCCATAAGCACCCACTCTGGGAGCAGAGAGTGTCTACTTGAGAGGCTTTGTTGATGCCTTTTACAATTGCTCTGAGCACTCCCTGCTTGATTACCTGATCACATCTTAACTTGTTGATTCTCTAACAGCACCCTGTGATCCTTACATTTATTATCTCTCTGTTAAAAAATACTTTGCTCAGGTTTATATGTTTTATCCTTTTTGCAAGTGGGTAAAATGTTACTGTAGCTTTTGATGTCCAGGGTAGGCACTGATTCAAAATTTACTAGCATACTAATACTGATAGGATACCTGAGGTTTGCTACCAGAACCAAGTAAAGCATTTTATGACTAGGACAAGTATAGGATTATGAATCTGAAAAGAGATTTGAGAAGTTTTGGTACTTTATAGTACACACTTATACCAGCATTAAGGTTGATCTCAATCAGATTAAAATTACAGATTAAACCAGTAATCAAGATGACATTTGCTTTCTGTCAAAAGCTGCAGTGGTTAAGATCTCCCCTTCAAGTTTGTATGACCGCCTGTTGTGCCATACGGAAAACTTAGCAAAGCAAGTGCATCTTAAATTTAGATATTTTGTCACACAATATTCCCTAGTTCCTATGCTTTAAGTCAGTTAGATTTAATAATTTTAAAGACTTTTTAATGTCACTTTGAAGCAAATTTAGGACTTTACAATAACCAAAAAAAACCAACATCAGTTAGGATCAGGAAAAGTAGCTTGGTTTTTGTGGTCTCGTTGAAGCTCTTGTTCAACATTAAAAGTTTGTGCTGTTAGCCTCCTGCTGCAATCTGATCTGAGATGTACCAGGCTATCAAAGATGTGCTGATGTTAACTGTCTTATCCGTACTGCATGCCAACATGTGGGCAAATTCAGAGCTTGGGAGCATTGTGCGGGATTCCACTATGTTAATTTCCATCATGCTGAGTTTGAATTCCTGCACAAATACACCGTTTATTTTCTATTGCCCAGTACCGGTCTTAGCCATTTCTCAAATTCTTGGATAATTATCAAAATTTAATTAAATTTGGACTTGCCTATGTCATCGCTGGTCATCAGCAGCAGAAAATGCATTTACTATCAGCATCCCACCAGAAAAGACATGGGTCTGCTGTGCAGTTCTGCATGAAGTAACGTGATAAGTGTTCTGTAAATTGCTTAAAAATACAGAATTTGCCAATTACTTTGATTTGTCTGAAAAACCAGATGAAAACAAAATCCTGCTATTCATATCACAGCACTTTTAAGTCTTTTGACAGATTTATTCAAAACATCTTATCACCAATTATGGCCTTATTTTTAAATAAATTATTTCCTTTTAAGACTTTTTAAAGGAGCTATAACCTTCAGCACCCTTTCACTCATCAAACTCTCTTTCTACAATTATTTTCTCCACTCTTGCGTGCACACTTTCATTCAGTATCACCTATAATTGTCTTTGCCAATGTCTCCTCACCCTCTCTGCATTTCTCCCGTCTTCTTTCACTGTTGGACTTGCTCCAAATCTGTCTTAATTGAGTAACTGAGATACTTTAAAGTGGCCCAGATTCTTAAATGTTCAGTTTCAGATAGTTTTGCTCATACTTGGGGACAGAGTGCACTTCATGATATGAGTACAAAGGCGCCAAATGATACGTATAAAATCTTGCTACATTTCTTATTAGTCTTATATTTTTCACTCAAAGGATGCTGCTGTGCCAAAACACACAGAGAGGTAACATTACACCTCACATTAGCTACGGGAGAGTTGCTGTGGAAACCCGGGGTGAAAATACGTTTGGTCTAGAGTTTTTGAACAGCTGGCAAATGAAGTTAAAGTCAAATTCCACCCTGAAACAGAACTAACAGAATGCAGAATAGAGCAAGGAGCAAGATGGAGAGGATACATAGTGGTGGAGTGCCAGTAATATGCAAATACTGTGCAATACTACTCCTGTTCTGACTTTACTCAATATCTGTATTTCTTAGTATTTTACAGATTAACACAAATTTATATACAAAACACAATGAGTTTGTAAAATACGACTCACTGATTTTAAAAAGCTGTATTTCAATTAATTACAGCATTGAAATGCTTCATTAATATTAAAGCACGAGCAACATGAAGGGTACAGCAAATTAATTTTTTAAAGAAAGTTATCTGCACTAAAGTTTAATGGTTTTGCCCAACCCATCAATCTTTCTGAAAAGCATAAAGATAAACATCTGTGCCTTGGCTCTCACCTAATAACCCAATTATGACCCATTAATGCAATATACATTGATCAACCACAACATTAAAACTACCTAATATTGTGTAGGCAGTTTGGATGTTGGCAGGGGGTCCTTTGGGTCCAGTGGCTATGCTTGTTCTGGACACAAATTCTCAATCAGATTGGGATCTGTGAAGCTTGGAGGCCTGGTCAATGCCTTTGGCTCTGATATTTCTCAAGCTATTAGTGTGCAGGGTGCACTGTCCTGCTGGGGGAGACTGCTGGGGAGTGACATTGCCTAGTCTTCCAGAATCTTAAGTAGGTGGTACTTTTCAGCATAAGATTGATGTGATCAGCATTATTCTCTCCACCTGTAAGTGGTTTTACAGCTGTAGATGATTGGGGTATAAAAGTATAAAATGCTTTTTTCTGAATTTTGACTAGTTTTATTTTTGATACCCAAGTAAATTTTGCTTATAATACTTATCTGGTTTTACTCAAGTGACATTTTAATGACAACTATATTAATGGGAACAAGTGGGAAAACCAAAAGCAGATGTCAGTTTTCCCTAAATCTGAATCCAACTCTTACACACGACAGTGAGAGGAATAGGAGGATTTCATAGAAAAAACGTAATTTAAGAGATTTCAAGGTTCAGTACGACATACCAATTAGACTCTCAACAATCATGAAATGTGTGCTTCACTTCAGTTTTGGGGTGGATTTCTTCCTCAAAATGAGTCACCACTTGGGCCTCGAGAAAAAGGCTTGTTGACTGACAGATGGCATCTAGTACGGAGAACTGAAGTCAAAGCTAGCACAGGGTATTTAAGACCCATTAGGGGTCTGTGAGAGCTTGACTTGGCATTCAAGCAGTAGAGAAAAAGCCACACGCACTCACACGCATACACATGCACATACACAGATGTTAATGAAGCATGAAGTCAAACAGGAGGCAAAAGAACGAGGAGGTGAAAGACGCTCAAGAGAAAAGACGTCTCCTCTCAAATGGTAATGCTGAAGGAATCCAACTGCAGGAGGATTGTGAGAGAAAGACAAGAGGATATTTGAGGTGGATGAGAAAAGGACGGAGAGAAAAAGCTGAGAGAAGGTGAAGATGCAAAACGTTAGATGTAGTTTTGATGAGAAGCTAAGGGAGATATAAGACTATTGCATAACCCATGACAATGGTGGTTGCGGGAGTATTAGACTACATTTTCGACAGACCACCTCTGTGTTAGGTAAAAGATAGTGTTTTGAATGCATGTGTGACATCTCAACCTGTTAAGACATAGTTTTTCAAGCCTTCCATAGTTTTTATTATCTCTTGTATTTTCCATCCTTGTCGATGGCTTTGTTTTCTTTTGCTGTGTCTCCCTCATATCCATCTTTTTTCCGTTTCTTTGCTGGAAGTGAAACGAGGCAGAACGAGAGGATGTGGGACAGACAAGCATGAAATGGAGGCTGGGGCCCCTGAGGAGTGTGTGATTGTGTTGATTTTTGTGTGCATGTGTATTTTGTCCACATTTGTCGGTGACATGTGCATGTGAGGGAATGGACAAATATTTTCCTGTCCCATCTTGTTGATATGTTCATGCAAAAAGATACAGTAAATATATCCATGTGCATCTTAATGTTTATCTTTACAACAAACAACAAGGTGGTAAACAGCTTTTGAATCATGAATCCATTCTTTCTGCTCTTTCATATCTGTCTAACACACACACACACACGCACGCACGCATACACACCAGCATGTTTACATCTGCACAGTGCCACCCTGATTTCCGGAGCAACAGCTTTGTCTGCCTCACCGTAAGGGCGGCATGTTGTAACAACAGCAGGACCAAAGAGAACAGAACAAATCTGATGCGGAACAGCACAAAATGACTGTGACAGGCGATAAAACAGGCGCACATACACTCTTTCAACTCTGCCTAACCTTCTGCAACTGTTAGCAAAATCAATCAGCAAGTACTGTATAAGCTCAAATCACTTTGCCTCTTTAAATTCAAAGACATATTTTAAATTTTCATCTTCCTTTTGTGAAAAAATAAATAACAGTACTATCCATATGGTGCAACTGAGACTTTCAGAACGTCTGTAATAAATTTGTGTGCTATAATAAAATAAATGTTTTCATCTTTAATATTTTTTTTTTTGAAAGTGCCATAAGACAAACAGTGTTTTCCATAGGGAGAGACAAAGGAAGGAATCCTCTCTTGGAATCTGATTCCAGGCTAGTAAGGCAGCTTTAAGTTCAAGAGGAAGGGGGGTAAACCATTTGATGATTTCTGGGATCCATTTTAAAATGAATGTTCTTTTCCCTTTACCGAGAACCCCAAAAATATTCCCGGCCTCAAATGCTAAAATGAACACCAACTAGGGGTCCCTCCAAACTAGAAACTATAGCTTTTAGGTTTATTCTATGCATTTGTGAGAAAGTGCTTTGTGTAACCTGAGCAGAATTGGTATGTTTGTCAAATAGGTGGGTGAGGTTGTGTGTTTAAGACAGTGGGTTATTTGAGATTCATTTTAAGCTCTGTGCAATCACAGACACTCATACTTTTCTCTCTTTGTGTGTGACTTATACCAATCAGGCTGCAAACCTTGGCTACCTCTACATCCTCTCCAGATGAGGCACCAGATATCTCAATTAAAAAAATCAGAAATTTGAGAACACAAAATAAGAGGAAGCATCAGGATGGAGAAACTGATGGATTGTGAGACGGTGTTGGTCTGCTACGTGATATCATGTGTTAGCTTTTGGCCGGAAGACAGCTGCAGTCTCACACATGCAATGCAGTTAAATGAAGAAAGACTAAACCTGGAAAAAGGAGCTGGATTTGCTGTCAAAGAACTGCAGTCCTGAAAGGAAACAAGCAGTCTGAAGCAACAATGTGAAACCATTTAGTCTGTGTGCAATATCACATTGAATTTTCATGACAAACAGGGTTGAAGTGTTTGATGTCAGGAGGTCAGGAGTTCAGCACTGCTATTGCACTAATCCTGGCATAAAACCACAGAATTCTATTTAAGAAACTATACAAGAGAATAATTTTTCTAAAGCAATCCTCATCCAAGTCCTGCTTTGGTTTTTGCCATTTGTCATGTTTAATTTTGTGATTCAATTTTTCTTACTTCAGCAATCATTATGTATCCACCACTTGATGAACATAAATCACGTACAACCTTATTTATTCAAACATACATTACACCTAGGTTTGATATCTTTCTCTGCCTGTCTTTGCTCTTTGTTCTCCAATTATGACCAGATGTCAGCTGCTATGGCTGAGCTCTTAATTCACCGCAAATCATCATGTCACCCACTTGTGAATGGACCTGCATATGCACACTGACACACACACACACACACACACACACACACACACACACGCTCATTAAAACTCAAAGCCGCATTTTTATGTTCACATGCACTAAAAGCAAGCCTAAATGCAAGCATGCACACACATACACACGACTCCAAACCACTTCCTTCCTTCCTTTATATGCACAGCTTCCCAACTCTGCTCCAGACACGCTTCCATTGTCATCACATCTGGTTTGAGCTATAAATTTTCTATCATTCATTCAACTAGAAAGGGGAAAAAAAAAAATCAGAATTTCAAACAATCTGAAAAGACAGTGAAACAAAGAGTGAATAAGAGAGAACAAAGAAGAAGAAACATGATGAAAGAATGGCGGTAAGAAAGAGGAGCTTGCACTGCTTTTTCAGTGTCTGAAGGTCACTGAGGTTTGCAGAGCAAAAAAAAAAAACAAAAAACTTTTTTGGTTTCACTTTACTGGTGGTCCCATAAATCTTCTCACACCGACGCATGAACATACGCACATACACAAGTCCTCAAATAAACAAGCACACACTCACATGCACATGCGCGTGTTTTACTTACAAACATTTTCCAACCTACACACAGTAAAAGAACAAACCCTTCAAAGATTCTTCAAATTTCCCCACATCAACAAAAGCCTGCCTTCACAAAATGCCTCTCCATCCCTTGGAACCACTGAGCCGGAGTACAGTGGGTGTTTTACGGCAATCAAATGCTAAAACATCTGGGGAAAATAGGAAACTGTGAAAATATTGATACAAATTAAAACGTGGTTGGAGAAAAATGAGCCAGCTGACTGTGGAAGGAGGAATGAGGGCTGATATTGGGTGCTAATAGGAAAAAGGTGTTAAATGATACTCTGGGTTAGAAAGTGAGAGGGAAATACAATAAGATACAGGTGTGGGCTCATTACTGTGAAACAGAGCAGTCATAAGATAATTAACACAGGACCACACAGGTAAAGAGAGGAGATGAAAGCAGAGAGGAGGCGTGATGGAAGCGAGGAAGCGAAACAGTGAGAGAACCCTGAACAGAGCAGCAGAAAACAAAAGCACAGCAAATAAAAACTCTTTCTATTCATCCAGGTAAAGGCACACAAAGACAGGGATTCACTACTTAGAGATTACCACAAGCATGCATACATCCAACCCCCCCCCACGCTTTGAACATCATTACCAATGCAGCTTGGTCCAGCTATGGAAATACTGCTTTTTAATGCTAACTGTCTCTCCAGAGAGATGCTGTGGAATGATTCCTGGCTAGGATTATAAAGAAAGGTAATCTCTGAAGGTTAACCTGGTAGACTACAAAGAATTGTAGTATGTAGTCTGCAAATGATGATAATTTTCTTTTGGTAATGTACAAAAATCTGAATTTATAACTCATTACATTTAAGAGTTTTCTAAGGGAAATTCAGACTGGAATGTATAGTACTGTGCAAAAGAGCTATCCCTCATTTCTTTATATTTTTCTAAGAAAATGGAAAATAGGTGCAGTGATTTATTGAAACGTGCAAACATAAATGGATATACAGTATATCAGGCAAAAAAAGAGTTTGTACAATTCTAATAAGCTTCAAAGTCAATATTTGGTATGAGCACCTTTATTCTTCAACACAGCCTAAACTGTCTTATGCAAGTTTTCTGGTAATTTCTTTAAGTAGTCTACATGAATAGTTCCCCAGGCTTCTTGAAGGACATTCAAAGCTCTTCTCTGGATGTTGGCTCCCTTTTGTTCTGTTTTCTGTCAAAATGATCCCACACTGCTTCAATAATGTTGAGGTCTGAGGAAGCCAATCCATGACTGACAGTGTTTGATTATGTTTATTTCTATCCAGGTATGCTTTTACTGCATTGGCAGTGTGTTTGGGATCATTGTCATGCTGAAAAATTAAGCCGTTGCCAATCAGACTCTTTCCAGATGGTACTGCATCATGGATCAAAATCTGACAGTACATTTCTGCATTCATAATTCCATCAATTTTGACAAGATTCCCAACACCACTGGCTGAAATGCAGCCCCAAACCATGGCTAACCCTCCACCATGTTTCACAGAAGACTGTAGACACTCACTATTGTACCTCTTTCCTGACCTTCTCCATACATACTGATGACAATTTGAACCAAAGATGTCAAATTTGCCACTCATTTCCAGTCCAGTTCTTGTATAATTTGAGATACCTCAGCCTTTTCTCCCTGTTTCCCTTCTTTAAGAATGGCTTCTTCACAGCCACCCTTCCACTGAGACCATTTCTGATGAGG
>VVAS01067251.1:1358-13010 GCA_015103295.1 Ptychochromis oligacanthus
TCAGCTGTCAAGTCTTTTTGTGGAACACCTTCTAAAATAAAGGAAAATTGGTCCAGTGCAAATCCAGTCATTTACAGCAGTTTAGGGTGGTGGGTGATCTTCAAAGGATAATCAAA
Source organism: Ptychochromis oligacanthus (assembly GCA_015103295.1). NCBI lineage: Eukaryota > Metazoa > Chordata > Actinopteri > Cichliformes > Cichlidae > Ptychochromis > Ptychochromis oligacanthus. The sequence goes on from VVAS01067251.1 coordinate 1,475, forward strand.
TATAGTTCTTCTGCTTGAAATACCCATACCTAATGAATAGAGGCTTTAATGAAACAGATTCTCATTGGTCATGCAGATGCAGGAGGCATCTTGACATGGTTCTTTTGCTGGTTTGGGTATGGAATAAAGTTTAAAAGTGACCCATGTCTGAATCTCAGAATCCCCGTACTTTAAAAGATTAATCCAGCAGTTTTACTCCTCCCATGTCTGAAAAGGGCTTCATGGCATCATAATTGACGTAATGGGGAACCACACAGAAAACTGCAACACACGAACCAAAGCAAAATTCTGCCTGTAATGAGTGGCTATTGAGTAATTGCCAACACTGTTTTTACCCCTCCCCTCTTTCAGGGCTTGCTATGGTGTTCTGAGGTTCATTATGGAGAGCGGTGCCAAGGGCTGCGAGGTCGTGGTGTCCGGCAAACTGAGGGGTCAGAGGGCCAAGTCCATGAAGTTTGTGGACGGCCTGATGATCCACAGCGGAGACCCCGTCAACTACTATGTCGACACAGCTGTCCGCCACGTCCTGCTAAGGCAGGGTGAGTAAAGCCCACCATCATGAAACCAAACTAAAGCATGCCTTACTGGGCTTGGACCTGTTTTCGATCTGCCTCGCTGCGTCATCACGTTGGGTTTTGGTGGTACTGATGCATATTTATTGACGTGCTCTCAGGTGTGCTGGGCATCAAGGTGAAGATCATGCTGCCCTGGGATCCCAGCGGTAAGATCGGCCCCAAGAAGCCCCTGCCTGACCACGTCAGCATCGTGGAGCCCAAGGAGGAGACCCTGCCCACCACACCCATGTCTGAGCAGAAGGGGGCCAAGCCAGAGGTGCCCGTCATGCCCCAGGGAGCACCTGTACCCACCGCATAAGAGGGTAAGAGACAGGAGGGTGTCTGCACGGACTTCACTGGGGTGTGTATTGCTGATATACAGCTGCTTCTGTACAGATTTATTGCAGCTAGATGTGTTTGCGTGAAATATTGGCAATGTTACCACAGACTGTAGTCCTAGATTCTGAAAAGTTTGGTTTCTGTACAGTCAGAGTAGGTGAATCATAGTTGCGTGTCCCAAGGAGGTTATGGGATTGGTCCAGTTTTATTAATCCTGCTTAGAAATGAAGAAAGTTATGGATCTGCATTAAAATCTTTTACCATAAGTGGGGCTCAACCCAGTTTAAGTGATTTACATTAGGAGTCATTTAGGATCTGGACCCAAGAATTTCTAAGGATAGGACAAAGTTGGATGTTTTGCATCATATTTTCATACAGATTATATGGAAATAAGACAAATTAGGAGACATCATCTTAATGTTCCCAAGAAAATATCACAAACAAATCCATGTGTGGTGCTCAGACAGCTCCAGTTTCTGTCCCTTCAGTGATGATACGATGACGAGTCGGAACAGGTCTCAGTCTGGTTCTGCTGGTTGCTGGTTCAGGTTCACGTTCTGTGGTTCTGCTCCGGTTCCTCAGAGCAGGGAGTCCTTTTCGGTTGAAGACATCGAGGCATTTGTCTGAGAAGGGTGTTAGCACAAAAAGACCACGTGGTGCTTTTGCGTAGTCACTTCCCTTTCTGTGCCTTTGTACAACCAGTTGTTATATAGCATCACAGGGAGAAGTTGGAGTAATTTCTGTGGAATGAAAATCTTGAACAGAATCTTTTAGGCTCCTGACTTCAGCAGTTTCAGCTCAGTCCCAAAAGAAAATGTGGTGCTGTGCCCTTGGCAGCTTACTGGTACTGGCACCTGGTACTGTGCTGATGGAAAACAGATCAGTTACCTCTTTACAAACAGCTGCCATTAACAGACAAACTGAAGCGGAGTGTTTCTGCTTTTTTCCCTTTGTTTTTAATATATCTCACTAAATGCCAGAAGCTTTAACATAATACTGTTTAAACTTGAAATGACTATAAATCAGGTTATTAGTTTTAGCTTTAAATGAAGCAGAAATCTGAACCTTTTTGATTAGACATGTGAGGAAATCCCAGAATAATTAAACCGTGAAAGACATTCCTATTTACTAATTACTAATATTGGTCTTTCTCTAAAACCTTTAATTCAGTCAACACAAATTAATAGGCATATTTTGGAGCACAGGATTGTTTACCGAGGTGTCTGATACTGGGTTTAATTTTTTTTTTTTTCCTTTGTCTCTTACAGGTTTTCATTCATCACACCGGATGGAAGCGAAACTCTGTGATTTTTGTGTACAAAAACAATAAAATCTGGAAAATACACTTAAACGATGAGTGTCTTTATTTAACAGACCGCAGTGTTCAAACTGAGAGAAAGGTTCACAGTTTGCTCAAATCAGGATCATCTTCAAGCATTTCAAGATAGATACGCAAAAACAAAATGAGACAAAAAGACTTCTACTGACACAAGCATCCTGCTTGTCAGCAGAATGAAATCTCACACTGAGTAGAGTACAAATTCAATATGCTGTACTCACAGGCAAATAAGTTGTTAAACTTTGTCTGGTTCCCCCTGGTGTCTGGATGCTGGTGTACACCATTTATTTACATGTGAAGGAAGCTATAGGCCACCTATACAGAATTAGCACTTTTTACATGCTGTTTTGTGGTAAATAAAACTTTAATGTTATTGCATTTGGGGTACAAAATTGGTTCTCAAACTGTGGTGCGGGCCCCACTGGTGGGTCGCAGACAACCAACTGACAAACATGATGTAAAATTAAGGTGAAATAATTTTTGGTTGTTAACTTTTAAGTAAATTAATTTGGATCCATTTCATTGATGATTGATAAAAATTTTCTGGTGTGCTCCTGAAGTGTAAAAGAAGCACTGGAGAACACATTGCCTAAATTGCTTCTGCTGCAGACAAGAAGTGTGGAAACTAACAAATGCAAAACTCAATTTTAACAGGTTCAAAAGGTGTAAAATGTTGGGAACTCGCATAAAAGTATAGAATTCTCTTTAACTGGGTATAAGTGACTAAGGCTTGAGTATAACCTGCATCCATATGACCATATGCTGTGTGTGAGTGAGGGAATATGGTCACATGCTGTGTGACTCCAGCAGGTATGATGTCTCACTCTGCTCCAATGTTCTGGTGCCAGAAATGTGAGTGACAGACTACAGGTAAAATTTCCACAGTGAAGTTTACAGAAGTACCACGTTATAAAAATTAATTAAAAAAAATAATCTTAAGTGAACATTTCACAAAATCCAAGATCAACATGCATACGTTATTGAAACACAAAATTAACTTCAAGGACAAAATATTAAAAATAAACCGCGGGAGTTATAAGTAAATGAATAATTATTGATCTATGCAGGTATTTTTTTAATCTCTTTTAGCACTAAGCTGTCCAGTAAGCATAAAAGGTTTGAAAAAATGGTGACAGATTTTGCTGCAGAGTGATCCATCTTCGCGGCACTAAAACCGCAGGTCCGGGTTAGGCCACGCCCCCTGGCTGGTACCTGTTGAGAAATGTAAAAAGTGAACTCCCAGCTCCCACCTGGACCATCACTGAAGAAAAGATGAGTCTGCCGGACTACAAATCATCAGAAAAACAGCCTTCATCCGCGGCTCCGGTAAGAAAACCGGTTTAATGCGATCGTTTGGATGTTTGGTGGAGCTGACGGAGATCTGCCACCTGCTCAGGGGGTGAACAGGTGGATGCAGGCGCAGCTAGACAGCGCTGGGGACAACAAACCTTAACATTTTCCAGCAGAAAGAAGCCATTTTCTCAGTAGATGTTTTCTGTGTTTCTATTTCTGGCCATTTTAACCTCTAAAAGAATGTGAGAGACCGGTTAAAGGCCGCTCTGATTCACAGGAATTTAACATCTAACTTCGAGGAAGTTTTGTCTCAGAAACTTTCCCAAAACCGAAGTAAAACTTTGTCTCGCGTTGGAAGATTAAAAGTACCCCTTGAACCCCGCCTAACATTTAAAGGTGCGCATTGGGGTGGGATTTAACTAATTTACTCAAGTACTGCTGTACTTTCAGTTTTGAAGTACTTGTACTTTACTTGACTCCCTCGCACAAGGAAATCTTTTCCTTTTCTACTCTTACATTTATTTGGCAGCAACAGTCGGTTCCTTTGCAGACAAATGACCAGTTCATGCAAAGCAGTCCCCGGTTACAGATTGGACAACAGCTGTTTATATGCCGCTGATCATCAAATTATAGATTAATCGGCAATATTTTGTTCTGAATACTACAGGCATTTTACACTTTTACTCAAGTAAGCAATGAGAATATTTCTAGAATATATTAGTAACTTAGATCTTTAACAGCACAAAATGTTGTTTGTGCCCCTTAGTTTGCTTTTAATGCCTCTTTATGAACTTTAAAATATAGTATAAACTTTTCCAGTACAGTATCACAAAAATGTACCTTATGTATCACAAGTAAAAGAAAAAAAAAGCGCAGAGTGACTCATATATTGTATGTCCTTGTGTAAACAGCAGCTGTTGGAGGTTGAGGTAAAGCTGGGTTTACACTCTGGGTCATTTCCCACCTCACAGCGGGCCTGTAGGGGGTGGATATGCATGTAAGCAGAAATCTGCATTTTCTTGTTTTTTCTTTACAAATATTTAGTTTAGTCAAAATGTAGTTTAAACGTAGGAGTCAGGATCCTCCTGTGGTTCACAAGGTAAATCTAAGAAATCATGAGGGGAATATATGAGGAATAAATGAGAAAAAAAATATATTGGACACTTATACCACTTGGGCCCCAAACAGGAAACACGCATACCATTTTTGTCTTTTTTTTTTTTTTCTGTTTTCATGCATACTTACATAAAGAGTAAAAGTCAGCCCTCATGAACCACAGTAACCTAGGACATTAACGTAGAGTATGCGGAGCCATTGAAATAATTAAATTATAAAAAAGCAGCCAAGTTATAAGATACGCTGGTTCAATATTTGGTCATTGTTTTTTGTATAATTAAATTTTTTATCTGTGAAAGTCAGACTTTTTTTATATGTCAGATGTAGTGGAGTAAAAATATATTTCCCTAAGTTTTAGTTATGCAATTATAGTATCTTTAAAATGTATACTGTTCCCATTAACTATGGATATAAATAGTGTATAAAGAACATATGAAAAGAGTTAGGACAAAACATCTTGTAATTTTAATATTAGTCCTGTAAGGCTGCACTGACTGGTTGTTTCAGTGTTGACATTTATCACTTCATTCATTTCCAGCAGACTGCTGAGGCATGTGATGTTATCTACCTGTGCAAATCATTAAGCAGGTGATTCATGCTGAGCTAACCAGCGTGCCGGTTTATTTAGCTGTTTCTAAGTGCAAGTAAAAAAAAAAAAAAAAAAGAAAAATCACTATAACTGAATCAAACACAAAAAAATAATTTAAATGCTCATCACAAGTTACCCAAATCCTGAAAACTGAACTAAATCAAAACTATTGATTTCAGAAAAATCACATCATGGGTTGCAATCAAAACATGGGTTAAACTGATCTCTTCAATAAGAATCCGTGCAGTGGAGACGTCCTCTTGGCATGCAGCTCATGAAGATTCTCCTTTTCTGGGCTTTGCTTAACTTCACCTCAAGCTGCAAATAAAAAGCATGTTGTCAGCAATGCTCACTTCTTCTGCAGGCCATCAAAGTAGTTCAACATTCAAGCTGTCTGCAAAGCAACAGAGCACAAACTCCAGAGAGGCAAGGGGAGGGCAAAGTAAGAGAACTGTATCATAAAGATGAATTTGGGTTATCTGCAGGAGATATGTCAAAGCTCTGAATCCTGTTAAGTGGTGGAACCAAGCACAGTACATTTTAATGTACTGGTACTTTCCATATTTGTGTTGTGTTGCTCTCTGCTTGTACTCCACTATATTTTGAATACAAAAATTGTACTTGTACTAAATATGATTTAAGGCTGTTGTTACTTATCATTTTGCAGATTTTACAGTATAAATCTGCCTATAAATCATGCAGTATTATTAAAGCTACCCAGCAATATATAAATTCATTAAAATCATCTCCAGCTACAACATTAAAGAGATATACAAAATGAATCACTAGTTATGATCCTGTAATGTCATGTATTTGATTCTGCATAATGAGCACTTTTACTTTAGGTGCTTTAAATATATTTTGATGCTAAGTTTTTGTACTATTAGGCTAATTAGGTCGGATTAAGACTTTGATTTAAGAAGACTAAATGCTTGTTTTGCTCATTTTCAGAGCAGTTATTCAGTAAAAAAAACAAACAACAACAGTGTTTTAACACCTGTGCAGCCACTTTTCATCTGCATATGAGCTTGAAAATCATGCCTGGTGATTTTTTTTTAAATCTTGAGAAGATGTTAAAGCCAAGAAACTACAAATAAGACCTTAGCTTGTGCTGCAGGAGGCTTGTTCAACTCTTTCAGCACCACCAAACAGAGCACAGTTGCTAAAAATCAGTCAGTTTGAGAAAAAAAAATTTGATTGGACAGTTGATTTAGATTTTTCTTTCTGAGTCCAGTTCAGTTTAGGAATGACTATAATTCATGTACTTAATGAATAAATCGTAGACCTTATTATCCCTAATAGTGCTCCAAGCAACTCCCCAAGTTGCTTTAAATGTGATATTAAAAACTTATGAATAGGTTATAAGTGTATTATTTAAATATTTAACCTAGATATTGCTTATCTTTTTCCTCAGAACTTTCATGTTGTGCAGTTAAATGTCGGGGGTCACCTGTACACCACCACTCTGAGCACTCTCAGGAAACACCCCGATTCCAAGCTGGCGGAGCTCTTCAGCGGACCGTCCAAACTACGCAGTGACGCCCAGGGACGCTACTTCATCGACCGCGAGGGGTCACACTTTGGAGCCGTCCTGGAGTTCCTGAGATCAGAGCAGCTGCCCACGGAGAACATCCCAGAGGTCTGAGTTATCGCAATGTAGCTTCAAAGAGGACCTATTCTGCTCATTTGGAGCTCCATATTTTTATTCTTCAATTCTAGTAGAATAGCCTTGCATGATTCTCAGTTCAAAAAAATCCTTATTTGTGGGCCTGGGTGTAGCCCCTCAGTTCATCCGGTCTGACACAAGCTGTGTTCGCCCCGCCTCCTTTTAACTAAGCGTCCTTCTGATTGGCTGCCCCTGCAAACAACATGTTTGACTGGGATGACCATATTAGGAATTTCCTCACACTGACATCATGCAAATCCAAGAGTACAAAAATCCAGAATTGAGTGTTTAATGCGATATTACTTGTACATACACTGACCTCATTATTTAATACTTTGGCCATGTTTAATATGAACATCCAGCTTTATAAGAGTAGATATATATAATACAAAAACAGGAAAATCATAATAGGTCCCCTGTTACAGTTTACTGGTATTTAAACTATGAATATTAAGAGAGGACTACGTCTGTTACTTCAGAATCAGGTGATTTGTCCTGAAATATATTTAGTGTTTGCAATCACTGTGTAACTAGTGTGTGTGTGTGTTTCTGCAGGTTCATAAGGAGGCGGTACACTACAATATCAAACCGCTGATCAAACGCTTGGAGGAGACTCCTCAGCTGTTTGGAGAGCTGGTGGGAAGGCAGCAGTTCCTCTCCAGAGTCCCGCACTACAAGGAAAACATTGAGGTCAGCTGCACTCACCCCAATGATCCACGACTGTTTCCAGAGCACTATAGGAATTCATAGCAGCCTGCAGCTTTTTATGTTGCATTAATTTTTGTGTTTTTGTAGTGTTTTCTCTTAGCTGTTACAGACAAAAAATAGAGGAGACTAAAAGACTTTTTCTGTGACCAGACACAAGCTTAGATTTCTTTTCCTGTGAAAGTGCTAATATTTGTGAGAGTTTGGGAAGTTCTTTGGCTTTCATTAACCAGTCACTTAGTTGACAGCCAAGTTTCAACTAGTTTATTGAATTTCTTCAATAAAATAAATTTAGAAAAGTTTCGTCTCAGCACTTAAAATGAAATGTTTCTGGATCAAAGATAAAACATAACCATATTATAACCACATCATATGATTAAATTATCCATTCAGCACTAAAAGAAAACTTTCAATTTCTATTTTTTAATGCTTTATTTACAGCTTTTGTTATTTTTTGGAGATATAAATTTATTTACAAATCATATTAAAAAGCCCTGCGACAGACTGCCGACCTGTCCAGGGTGCACCCCGCCTCTCGCCCTATGACAGCTGGGATAGGCTCCAGTGCCCCCCCGATCCTGAATTGGATAAGCGGAAGAAAAAGGATGGATGGATGGATTAAAAAGCAGACACGTTCTTTCCTGTTGCGTCACATTCAAATTTGCAGAATAGTTAGAACAGTTGCCCATTATGAACAGCCTTATTTAATTTGTCCTCCAGGTTCTGATTCGTATCGCCAGAGCCGAAGCCATCGCCACACGTCACTCCACCATCATCATCTGCGTGCTGAGGACAGAGGAGGATTTGGGTTTCTACGATAACGCCATTAACAGCCTGGAGGCGAATAAGGAGTCAGTGGTGACGTTCGGGCCATGGAAGGCCGCCCCGTTGGTCAAAGACCTGCTGGACTGTGTAAAGAGGGACATCGAGAGTCAGGGCTACAGGGTGAACATCCAGCCTCACGTCATGGAGAAGAGCTTCCTGTCCAGGACCTACGACTACTTCTACGAACTCACGTTCACCTGGTGGTGATGAGACGGTTTCTTGTCCCAGAACAAAACTCAGAACTGTGCATACTCTTTTTAAAACGTTAACAGATGGCATTTCCAAAATGTTTTTTTTCCAAAATGTTTCAAGATGATTTTGTTATGCACCCATGCTAAAAGAAATCTTTATTGTGAACAATTTAGACACAAGGGGTCAGTAAAGCATCTGTATATTACTAATTTCAAAGGTACTGATTATATTGAAAGATGGAAAAGATGAATGTAGCTTCTAATCAGTGAAGCTAATGTGGAAGTGCATTGTTTTAATAGCCAGCAGGGGGTGACACCTCTGGTTTCAGAAGAAGTCCAGTTGTATAGAAGTCTATGGGAAAACTGGTCGGATCCCTTCATCTGTGACTTCAGTAAACACTTTTCTGATGAGTTTGGGGTCTTGCTCACTAATTTCAAGTCTTACTGAATACAACATGATGTTCATTTTTTGAATTATAGTCTCCATTAGTGTCTAGAAGGGCTTTAGGCCAGGGCTACTTTGTGATTTACAAGTTGCTACCTCTGTTTCTCAGTCAGATCCATGCCTCACTCTTTTTTTTCAGTCTTGGTGTATTAAAAACTAAAATGCTCATTTCAAGGCTTCACAGCGAGACCTCACTAACCAATGGGTGACGTTACATTGTAGCTATGTCCATCTTTTATATACAGTCTGTGGGTTTAACTGCTTCCAAACAAAGATCTTTATCTTCTAATTCATTTTAGCTGCTCATGAAAATGAATCTTGTTTCATATTCAATGTAATGTTAAATAAACACCCGACTACACTATTATGAAATCTTTTTTTTTTTCACTCACTGGTGTCACTAGTAGCTTGTTTAGTAAGATAACTGTTGTGCACTCAACCACAGTGGACCACCAGAATGACATGATTTAATGCAGGCGTGTCGAAATCAGTTTCACAAAGTTGGAATCACATCAAAGGCCACATACATGAAACTCATCCTAGTATCCTATATGTGTCCCATACAGCCTTCTTTCATACCATGTGATGCACATAAATGGCTCAAAAAATAAAAAATAAAATAAAATTCCGACAAGTTGCTGAGCTGTTACACCATTTATCCATCCATCCACCCATCCATCCATTTTCTTCTGCTTATTCAATTCAGGGTTGTGGGGGGGGCTGGAGCCTATCCCAGCTACCATAGGGCGAAAGGCGGCGTACACCCTGGACAGGTCAGGGCTTTACACCACTTAGTCAAGCAAAAAAAACCTGAATTTAGTTTTTCCCATATTTCTTAAAAGTCTGAACATGACTCCTCAATGGTTGTGGGAAATTTAAATTTAAAAAATGTAAAAGTGAAAGATATTTGATCATGTAGTTTAAATGTACCATACAGCCTTTTCTTCTAGTGTGAAAATAGACACATAAAAACCACACAAATCACAGATCACAAAAACATGAACCCAAATACTGCAGACAGAATAAGGTTACAGCGAATTACTTGAAGCACCTTCCATAGTATGATCAAAAAGTAAAAACAGAAGCACATCAGCACAGCACCAGTTTCATATGAATCATAAAGTGACATGCTGTAGATCAGATCCAAGGAAGAGAAGCTGGGGAGAGAAGTCCCTGTCCTACTCAAAACAAAGAGAGCCATCATTTATATACATTTTGAATTATTGCAAAACACCCTAAAATTCAGTGACACAAATAAAACATGAATCCAAAAGATAAAATTTTTTTATACGTGATTAAATTTATGAAGGTCAAAAACTGATTTATACAAGAAAGTATCCCCCAAAACACAAAGTTGAACGGATTCAGGCACCAGTGTGAGGGGCCATTCCTGTATTGTTTTAATTATCTCTCTGCAAAAGGCCAACATTTTTGGGCAGACCCACATTGCATGGATAACTTGCTTTTTACATTTACAGCACAAATTATCTTCCAATGAGCCCATTTTATGAAGATGGACAGGTGTGAAGCAGTAGTGGTGAAGTATCTCATGACGTGTCAGTTTTCCCCATGCTTCTGTAGTAAACCACCCCACACTGGAGATAATCTTTTCCCAGGAATCCTTATCAATATTCAAATTTAAACTCTTTGCTAGACCAACCTCAGATTCTCAGTTTCCATAAAATGTGTTGGCAACCATCTTATAAAAGGCAAAAGCTGAGCGAGCATTCCTACACACTTTAAAATAACAATGTATCAAATTTTCTTCTATTGACAGTTGCTTGACTATGATCCCCAAACTACTTCCCCTCTGTAGATATCTCCAGAAATCTGCCTTATCCTTTAGTTTAAACTGTGTCCTATGACCAGGAGTACAAAAAAATACTTGTTTCCCTAATTCAACTGACAAATGATCAACAGGTCAGATGAAGATTGGCAAAAGGACTGATTTGGCCCCTGGGCCTTAGGTTTGACACGTGATTTAATAGAAATCAGCAGAGTAGTGCTTTCATAAAGGGTGTTATGTTCAGTATTTCTTGGCTTTAGCTGTACAGTCATTCAGTCCCCAATTTGCTGCTGTGTTCTGACAAAAGGGTGTTAGTTAGTGTAAAACTTCATACACCGTACCCAGGGAAATTCAGTCAGTGACGAAAAACAGCGTCACAAACACAACACTGGGCATTTCATAACCCACTTTAAGAGAATTAAAAAGGTCATAAAAAAGCTGAACAAGCGTCCTGACAGAAAGCGAAGCAGTGTTCACCACAGAGCAAGGCAGAGCACCTAAGAGCTGCCATACCTTCATGTCAGACCACATCCTTTGTGATCAGAGTGTGAAAAAACACTAAAAACAGTGGTTACAGAGAGGGGACCTGCAACACAGAGGCCGCAGATAAGAAAAAATCTGGGGTCGTGTCCACAAAGAGCCGTCAACTGTCCTCAATCACAGCAGAGAGCCTCTATCTGATGAGGGA
>VVAS01067255.1:0-19675 GCA_015103295.1 Ptychochromis oligacanthus
AAAAAAAAAAAAAAAACTCTACAGTTTGTGTTTTTAATGATTCCTTCCTGCATTCATTTGTCAGGAAGTCTTCATTCTGGGATCAAAGGTTGTTTCCAGAGCATAACAGATGTTTCCTTAGAGGTCTGTGGACCATAGGAGGCAAATGCACAAGACCCAGGGGGGTTGTGTGTCCTGGATGTGGAATCATCTTTTGTAAATGTGCTGAAATGTCTTCCTCCACTAGCTGTAAATGCAGGAGACAGCCACAGGCGTGATGCACCAAATAAAAGGAAAAAAACAGAAGGGACAAAATAAATATTGTTGTTAGGAATCAGGAAGGAGATATTAGTTTGACATGTGTATAAAGAGCTATGTGGAAAATAGTGCATCCTCACTATTGTTAGCTATTTTCTGTGTTTTGATCACTGTAACTACAAAGGTTTGAGAGTTAATAGTGGTTATGTGAGGCTGCACTGCACTTATATGCTCACAATGACAATGCCAAACATGGAGATGTTTCAGTTTAATGTTTGCCAAGCTTACCGCAATGGTTTAGTGTGTTTGTAAGCTAATTAGTACTGCATACAAATTACAGCTGAGGCTAATGAAAATGGAAATGCACTCTAGAACAATACATGTGAGGATTTTCTGATCTGACACCTACTCTACAAATTAGTACAAATTTTAGGTCACTGTATTTCATTGAAATTTTTGATGGCACTTTCTACTTCTACTCCACTACAATTAATAGAGGAATCTTGTACTTTTCTCCCAGTTTCCCTTCCTTAAGAATGGCTTCCTGACAGCCACCCTCCCACTGAGACTATTTCTGATAGGACTTCAGTGAACAGTAGATGGATCAGCTGAAGGGTCAGATGCATCTCTCAGGTCCTGTTTCAGGTCTTTGCTGGATTTTTTTTTTCTGTTTATTAAGGACATGTCTTTCAGATACTGTTTATCTGCTGTAGATGTTTTTTAGGCTTGCCACTGCTTCCTTTGTCCTCCACTTGTTTAGTTTTCTCAGATTTTTTAAGGACACACTGCACACCATGCTGAGATATGCCAAGTTTTCAGCTAATAAAAAACAAATTACAACAAAGTTTGTCTCCTTTGGAAGAAAAATAGAAAGAAATGAGGGGTGACTTAAGACTTTTGCACAGTATTATATTTGGCAGCAATAGCTATTAGTAGGTTCTACACAGTGAGTGTTTTGCTTGCAAAACACATGAATAAGTGTTCCAATTACATGCAAGTAAATGCAAATTATTGAAATATTTCATGGTTTCAGCCTCTAAAGTAAAGTAAAAAAAAAAATAATTACATGAAGTCCTATACAAACAATTACAGTTAGTTTCACAAACTACACGAAAAGTCCTGAGTCTTTAAGTAAATTATTTTACATTTAGTGACATTTTTAGTACTTTTTCTTTTGAGTATTTTTAGAGTTGCAATATTACTAATTTAACTTTTATTTAGTTTGAAATTAAAACTAACCACTGAAGTCACACTGAGGCTAAAACTAAAACAACCCACAAAAAGTTTTGATCTGCAGAACTTTTGTGGAGCCTGATAATGAGTAGATCCATGCTGAGAAGAGCTTCCTGTCCTCCTCTGCATTTGGATGATCATATGGCCTACGACGCAGGAGACATACTGTAGTACCATAACCTGTAATGAAGGGCACCGGATGCAAAGCTCAGGTTTAGTGTCACCCTCAGGCCACAGAGTGCTGAGTCAGTTGCCAATGACAAGGTCTCTTCGCCCTGCTTTCACCCTGACAGCTGAATTATTCATTAAAGGAAAAGAAAGCACAGGGGACCCTGCTAATTTCTCAATGGGATTGTTGGCCGTCCTCACAGTAGGCTGTCCAATGAAAAGACGAGCTCAGAGGGCCGGTTTAAAATGATCGGTGACTATTTTACTCAATATATTTATGAAATGGACATTGCCGGCTATCCACACTATCCACAATTAAAAGTGCTCTCGGTGACTCATTGACTTGTGGCAGAGCGGATGGATCTTGTGTTTCCTGAACTGATATGGCATTAGCTGCTTTCAAGGACACCGAATGGCGATGTGTGGGAGTCTGAATCAGCCCCTCGCAGATTTATTGAGTGCACTCACACCATCGGATACATCCAGCATCGGCTCGAGTTGTTTTAAAGGTTGGGGACTTTGCCAGTTGTCGTCATCAAAGAGAGTGTGCCCATGTTGGTGTCCTTTTCATAACTGGCAGCGAGCCACTGAGGCACGCAGAGGTTAACTTAGCATATGACATTCTCCCCAGCACTGAATCCCCATAATGAACTAAATCACGTTAAAGTGGGAGCGTACTGGGAGAGAGAGCACCAGTATACATATGACACATTACTGTTTTTCATCTTCAACTATTCTACTTACAGAGCAACAGTGCAGGCAAAAGAAGGATCAATAATCTGCATGAGATAATGAAATACATCATTAAAGTTTTTTTAAACCTTCATTAGTTGCTACCAAACAAGTCCTTTGATACCAGTTAAAAGGAAATATAAAATCCTAATGTCACACAGATTTAATAGACCACAAATGTTATATTTTGTTTTATCACAGCAGACAGAAAAAAGGAAACCTTACGGAACAAGGCAACAGCACAACACATGCTTCCTTTCTGGGATCAATTAATTATTTAGCATTTTCTTATATATTATGTGCATTAAATATGACCAGACCCAACACAGAACAACCCTGGATGGGTTTATGTATCGCACATCTGTCAGAAAGGTTCGATATTTACAAGGTCAGTGGTATCAAAAATCATATTTCTGTGAGCTCTTTGGAGGTAGATATTATTCACTGTAATACTTGATGCCTCTCAAAGAAACGCAGTAATGGAAATGTTTCCACCCTCCAGATAAAGGCTTCAAACTAATTAATTAGAATTTTAAAAGTACACAGTGTAGTTACATACACACACACACACACACACACACACACACATATATATATATATTTTTTTTTTTTCTGATTAAAGATTTCAGGTCAACAGTTTGCACGGGTTGTGATTTCATATGGTCTGGTGTTCAAATGTGCAGATGCACATGCACTTAATCAGAAGAGTTTAACATGTGCAAAAGTGAAGAATATGTCCTGGATTCATCTTCCTCAAGGGCTATCTTATCTCTTGCACATGTCTGATCAGCTCCCAAAGATGGATATCTACGGTCTGTTCAGGCTTGTAGTTGCTCTTATTGTGTGGCTCTTAATTCCAAAACAGTTTGTATTAAAAAACATTTTCTGCAGAGGACCAGCTCAGCTTGGATGCTGCAATTTTTTGAAAGAGCAGACGTGTACGTCCCCATGCGTTAACATCAAGGAAGGCGGGGTGCATGCAAAGAAAGTAATCAGGTTGAATTGTTTACATGGTGTAACTTTTCTTCTGACTGGTTTAGGAAAATAGGTTTATTCTACCTCTCTGCAAACCAGTTGAAATTTCAGTTTGGGCCTGTTTATTCTTTGTTAGGTGGAGCATTTTTATTCTGTTTGGATGTTAAAACATTTATTTGCCAATAACGAATATTAGACTACATATAAATATTTGGCCTGTGTAGTATTATGTGCTGATATTACAATACCTCACCCAAATGTTTCAAAAAGTATAACAGGTATAAAAATGGTACCATAACACTTTACGTTGCAGCCTTTTTGTTTACTTGATGGTAGAAAACTAGGAAGGAACAAGTGGGCATTTTTTAAGAAGTACATTATGCTTTAAGTATTTTTTAAATACTTATTAAAATACAGTTTTAGCACTGAAAACGCCAGTGTGGATGTATTGATGGAGCTGGGGTTCTTAGAGTATTGATAACTGAAGGTGTGTTCACACCAAACATGAAGTGAAGATTTGTCTGAGGTTACTTGCTCAAATACAGTCACTGTCAGTGTTTTTGAACATCAAAATTCCTTCTGAACATCCAGTGGAAGAGCTGCTTTCTTCTAAAGTGCATCCAAAATCTGGAATCAAATATTATTAACATATTTTTAGAATTAACCAGGAAGTCCTGTGAATTTACTTACTCTTCTCCAAGACCTCTCCTTTTTTTTTCTTTTTTTGGGGGGGTTGAATCATACTGAGATAATTAGCTTGACCTTCATTTCTGATTGTCAATGGCATGTTATATAAATATAAATATTTTCAAGGCAAATTCACCTTGTCTGAACACAACATGAGTACCGGTTTAGGGAGCCAGCATATGATTGAGTATCACGCAGGAGAAATGCACACATTTTTAGTCAGTGTTTGTAAAGTGTCTGTTTTAAAGATAGCAGCTTATGTTGGTAACTCTGACTATTTTTTCTGTATTTATGTTTTTCTAACCATTAGTGAGATGAGGATGTTACATTCATTGGCACCGGATGTATTTGTCAGCACTGGGAAGGTTTAGCTGTGGTGATGGCTCAAACAGAAGAGTTTAAATTAAAGAGAAATTCCCCCTTGGTCTCATTCTGCACTGCTGTATCACAGTATGACATTAAGTGTGATTGAATGAAATATACAGCATTGACTTTTTTCCTTGTCAACCTCATGGGACACGATTTAAGGGCAATAGACCTTCAAAAATCACATCCAATCTCCAACTTTTTTTGGATTTGTAAGTTTACAGGTGTGGAGAGGTGTGAAATATAAGCTATGGATGCTTTTTTTTTTTACGTTTCTAATGTAGAAAAGAATCATTCATAATCTCACATATGAGGGGATAGAACAACTTTCCGTCATGATCATTTGTTCTTCTGTACTGCTTCCCTCATTTAATTTCAACAAAGTAAGACACTCTGGATAAACTGTATTTTCTCTCACAAACACGTACAGGAGTATTTAACGCTAAAGGCATTCAACGCCACCATCAAAAGGCTTTTCTAATGTTCTCAGAGAAGATATGGTGCTCACAAACAGCCATCTAATGCAAACTCAGCAGGAAATAAAAATCTGTTCCTATTGTGTGGTAGAAAGACCAAATCTTTTTGTCCTTTTTACCTCAGTGATTTTTTTTTTTTTTTAACTTCATGTATATCTTTACATCTGGTTATAGGGAAGATAAAAGCCTCAATATGCTAATTTTATTAGAATGTACAGATTTAAGTGCTTCCCCCTGGCTGTGTTTGTACTAATTACACACGGAGCATCTTGCCACTTAGGTTTGTCACCTCTTTCCACTTTAAATATCAGTTTCATGACTGCAGAGAGAGTAAAAGAGATGAACCTCAGAGAGCAAAGGTTCCAGCAGGAGCACAACCACAAATCACATATTTTCTACAACCTGCTTCTCCAGAAACATGCATGCACACAGATAGATACCGGCCTGCACGCAGGCACATTCAGCCACAGCCTCACATCCTCACAGCAACAGATGGACGGCCTTGAGGCAGAGCCTGGGAGACTTGTGTGAGGGGTAGAGCTGCCAATTGATTGCTAAGATCAGGTGTGCGTCTACACAAAGGCACCTCCTGCTCTTTTCAAGTATCAGGGTTTGCTAGCCTCAGGACAAATGGAGACACAAAACAACAGTGGCATCTGTGGCAGGTAATGATCCCCCTCACCAAAAATCTGGATAATGACATACCTCGACCATTTGTTGCAGTTAAAATCACTGTTGCTCATTCTGAGCTCCACGTGTGTCCTCCAGCAACATGTGCCGGAGCTGTGAGAGCGGCTTGGTCGAGTTGCAGCCATACATCAGCAGTCAGCCAGTGTTGGAGTGAAGCCAGAGAGAGCAGAGCCGGATGAAACGATTTCAGCTTTTATCTGCTGCTGATCCAACCTGCATGCATAAATTGGGTCGCACACATTGCATAAGGTCAAAGGTGGATTAGAGCCCACTGCATCAGCTAATGAGCATATTACTGCTTTCTCAGTTGGTCACGCACGTTTTTTGTTATGCTTCCCATAACCCCACAACATTTTTATATTCTTTTGTCCTGCAAAAGGTCATCATTTACTCAAAACTCAAAAAGTACTTTTATTTTCATCCCCTCTAAATATGGGTACAATGTAGCACAGGTGTTAGCACAGATAAACATGCTGGTTGGGTTTAGGGAAAAGGTTTGGTTTGAAATAGAGGAGTTAACGTCAGACAGGGTCGAGAGGTCCGGTTCTTTGGCTCAAATTAACTGAGGTGACGCCTGATAAAAATAAATGGATGAGTTATAGCAAAGTTTTATCCCTGGATGTCATGAAGGGAGAAATTAGCTATTGAAGCCAAAACCCTATTTTCTACCAGGCTGTAAACATGTTTGTTTCTTCTGTAAAAATTGGACATTTTAACATGGGAAGTCTGTGACTCGCTTTACGAGCTGACCCTCAGTTCATCCACTGTCTCAAACCACCTGTTTTAGTTCCCTTCCTCTCCTTTTAAGCCAGCTTTCATATGATTGGCTGCCTGTCGTAAACAGAAGGTGTAAATGGCAGGTGGGAGGGATTTATGTACTCAGAGTCATAGCTGTGTGCCATATTAAGGATGTCTGCTCTCGCTGACATTATACAGGACCATGAATAGAAAAAAAAATGTCTGAAACAGAGTGTTTAGAGCAGTCTGAGGCCTGAGCTTTTGACTCATATGGATTACTTGCACATACACTGACCTCATTATTTGAAACCTCTGCCATGTTTAATGTGAGCATCCATCATTGTAACAGCATATATTTGACAATAAATAAGAAAAAGCACAAGGTCCACTTTAATTTTTCATTGAAAAAGTTGAATATCCTTTACATCAGACTGAATAAATTCAGAAACATGAGTTTTAACAGTTTATTTAGAGGTTTCTGTTCACTGTAAATGATTGTTTTATGTATAGCTAAAAAATGCTCATCAATTCCTAACAGCCACAATCCAAACTAAGAGCTGTAATTAAGAGCTCTTCATAAATTAAAATCAAAAGTAAATTCCCTCCAACACTTAAATGGCACTGCTTGTGCACAGCATCACATTAACTATAAATATCAAGTCTTTTTGCACAAAATATGTTTTGCTTATTTGACGATACTGTATTTGTACTTATGTATCTGAATGATATGTAAAAGGAACAAGAAAAGCATGATTGGTTCAAATAATATGGACTGTGCCTTTGAGAATTGTGATTTTCATTCCATGTTTGTGCCAAAGTAAATGAGAACAACTGTGCAGGAGTTATTTTAGCTGCAGAGTCTGACTGAAACAGGCAAATGGCTTGATAACAATCACACCGTTCCCAGAGAAGAACGCACAAGCCAAACAAGAACGCACGTGCTGAATGACCTGTTCACTAAAAGCTCGACTGATGTGTTGAAATACAATCTCCACCTGACTGTGAGTGATCAAATGTCATGTTTCCCCACAGTGCCACTGTAGCATGGCTAAGAAGAGCTCCCTGCTACCCCTGGATTCAAACATCAACCAACAGGGTCTCCCCTTGATCCCCTCTCTTCTCCTTTTGCTTTAGTAAACACGATAATAGCAGTGCTGTGTTCATGTGGGCTCCGTGTTAACACTGTGGCTGTCAAAGGCCATCATGCCCCTTCAAAGGATGATGGCTCTCTAAAGTGGGCTCTCTCGGTAGCAGCCATTTTCCACTTGACTGGCCCCACACACGAAGGGGGACTGGTAGCCCCTAGCAGCTGGGCTCGACTGGTCACTGGGGGTGGGGAGAAGGAGATGAATGGATTGGATGTAAGGGGAGAGAGCTGATGGCAAAAGAGGAGGGCGTCTATATGCATCAAGAGGTGTTTTTGGTATTTTGTCCTAAAATATACCCCTTACTTTACCCTCCAAAACACTTCTGATAATGTGCTTACAGCCCAGGTGTGTTTATGCATTTAGGCTGACCTGCTCATTGTCACTTTCCATCAAATACCTGACTTACATTTGCAGTCACTGGCACTGGGATAAGGCGTTATTTTGCATGTCAGCTGAAATATTTTGTTGCTCGGCAAAAACCTGGCATATTGCTTGCACTCCTTAATGAGAAACAGACTGCCAGTATCTCATCAGGAACCGGGAACCAGCGCCCATTGAGATGTTATGATATGAATGATAATTCAGCGAGTGTGTTTGCTTGGCTATATGGGCTTTGTGTCAACACTCTGGGTCCAGCCAGGTCTCACTCGGGACAGAGAGAGAGACAGAGACAGGATGCATTTTCATAAATCATTTCTTGACACCAAATCAAGGTTATGTGGTTGGCAGTCTGTAGCCTGTAAATTGCCTTTGCATTGACAATGCAAAGGGCCTCCGCTGGGATTTAAGTAGTTCACTAGCTATTTATGGCTGGAAAATTAGGATGACCTTTTCCCAAAATGTGATGATGGTGCTTTCAATACAAACTAATGCATGCAAGAGAAATGTCTTATCATATATTTGGAAGTGTAAACTGTTCATTTAGAAGCTATATGCACAGAGACAAGCCTGCTTTTGTTACCTATGCATGATGCACTGGCTCTATACTACCCACAGTGTGGAGGTAATAATTAGCTCACTACAGCAGGGTAACAAGTTTGCACCCCCGTCCTGCTGTGCAGTGCTGTAATTGGTCCCCTCATGTGGCACCAACGGGCCTCAGAACAAAGGGTTCCCAGAGGGGGAATCTATGCTGACCCATGCTGAACCCTCCACAACAATGACAGGCAGGAAGCATTTACATATGCTGACAGACTTGTCTCTTCCTACGGTGGAGTGCTAGGCACTTCATTAAAGCAACATCAATACCTGCTGATAGAAAACGAGGAGTGGGCCCGCACGCATCACTGTCTGCTCTGAGACACTATAGTGAAATGACATAGGGCTGTCACATCCAATTTCAAATAAATGGACAGCATTTATTAAACAGAGTGTGTGTGGAAATTGATGGGGGAGAGGCTGTGAGATGCTGTCAGAGCCGTGCTTGTCTGCATGCATCAGCAATTGGTTTGCCCACAAGCTGTTCACCTGAACATCAGCTGCCAAAATCTGTCAGCCCCCGGGTACACCCGAGCAAATTTCCACACTTTCTGGGCATTGTTTTTGTTATTTTTGACCTAAAAAGAAGCAGTATACATTCTTTTTGTATGGCCACATCATGTCTCGTCAGAGAGGATAACATGCTTTTCAGTGAACCCTGAAGAAAAGCGCGCAAAGTCGGATACAGGTGACATATCTGTCGATTCAGCAGCCACGCTGCAAGAGTGCGGGTGGGTCCATCCATTCATTGCATCATGTTGCTGTGAATTCATTCTCTTATCCAGTTAAAGGAAGGGTAAATCCTCCTTCCATTTGACACGCTGCTCATTTAGTTGAGAGGCACAGTGACTGGCTGGAGGGAGGAGAGCTGAGGGAGTGTTGTGGCGGTGGTGGTGGTGAGGAGGGGGGACTCTTTGGGAGGTGTCGACCTGAGCAGATGGACTTCTCAGTTGCGTAGTAAGTGGAGTCTTCACATGGCAGAGGAGACTGCAGGATCTCACAGGACCGGGACACAGCATCCAGGTGGCCACAGCCCCTCCTGACCAGCTGGAGGAGCGATGGGACCATCTGACACTCGCAGGAAAATGATACACTTTTCTTTGCTGCTTTGTTTTGTCTTGACACAAAAGCCCAGAGCCAATCAAGGAATTTAGCTAATGAAGCATAGAGAAAATCCTTTTGATTACATACAAGCATTCAAGGTCACATTAACAACAAGAGAACAGCGTTTACACACAGTCTTCAGTTGAACACACTTTGTAATCACGCTCAGATTTTTTTATTTCAAGACAAAAATAATAAATCTCACGTACTGTTTGACGTGATTAAGACTTCATACAAACCCATCCTTCAAATCTGCATCAGCAACTGACTGCAGTGATTTCTGCACAGCTTACACGTACTGCAATGTAGATTCAGCAAATCCAAGTGAGAAAGTCCCATCTGCGCTTCTCCTCCACTGATCCTGGGCCCTGGAGGCTACATAGGGCTAATTGTGGCCCCATTTTTCCTTCCTTATCTTTTTGTTTTTACTCAGTGTCGGGGTCAGGGAAGCTCCCAAGTGACCAGCGGCAGGAGCAACAGCCATCGGCCCCCGCTGAGCATCAGTAATTAGAGCCCTCCTCCTCCCTGGCTTTCCCTGCAGACCCAGGCCAGGGAACCTCTCGCCTTCCTTCTGAAGGGCATGGGGGGCAGAGAGGAGGAACAGCTGCTGATGGGAAACCACTCACCAGTTCCCATTGATGACCAGCGTTCTTACTCCTCAGAGGATGTGCACCAGCATCTTTGATAGGAATGATGGGGGTTAGGCCCGGACATATTATGGGATCCTTGAATGACTGCTTTCTCATGGCTGCTTATCTTGCCTCTAAAAACTAGTTGATGTTTATCAATGAGAGCATCTCTATCTGTGTGTGAAAGGCTGTGTTGCAAGACTCACATGTTCATCATATGCATAATAATAAGTGGACAGTAACACTGACTAGACCTCTAGTGAAAACACTTTTTGTAATGGTTATAATTTTCATTTTAATTAACAACATCAGTGTGAGACTGAATACCTCTGCCAAAGCTGAAAATTCCCTCCTCACCATGTATGAACTGAGTCCCTGGATCCAGAATGATATCTGGATCTGGATTAGTTTGTGATATTTTCTTGAAGACATCAAGGTATTGTGTCCCAATTCATCCCATTTTAATCTGATGAAGACATGGTGCAAAGTGTCAGATTTTGGCCTGTCTCACAATGATAAAATAAATCTTTTCAAAAAAATTCCTGGATCCAGATATGGACCCAGGTATGGATCCAAGGTTAGTTAGTCAAGCTAGTCATCTATGTTGGGTCAAACACCACCAGATCCATCCATAACTTTTTGAGTAATCCTGGCAGACAACCCGAACCAATCACATGACCAATCACAAGGTAAAAGGTAAAAAATAAAAATAAAAAAATAAACAGTCTGCTGGACTGTGTAATGGTCCATTTTTAGGGGACAAAATATTACAGTGGTGGAGAAAGCACCAATATATCATTGAAAAAATACCTCACTACCAGTGGAAGTCCTGCATTTGAAATCCTGCTTAATAGCTTAAGCATTAAAGGAAAAATAGCCCCTCTGACTCATATATTACTATGTGACATTATGTTTTAATACTGATGAATTAGTGTGTAAGCAGCATTTTGCTGTTTTAGCCTGTCCAAGTGGAGCTAGTTGATCGTATCTTAGTAGATATGTTTAGGTACATTAGTCCAACCTAAGGGTCAGCCCCCGCCAGTGAGTCACAAGATAAATATGAGAGAAAGTGAGATGATTAAGTGCAGAGAAAGGAAGGAAGCAATTCTGCTCCACAAATATGTAATACATTTTAACCATTTCAGTTACAGTGTAAAATATTGAATAATTTAATAGTTATCCAAATGAAAGCATCTGAAATGCTTATAAGGGAAGTCTTTGTGTTGCAAGACTCACACATTCATCATATGTATAACAATAGGTGGACAATAGCACTAGCTGGACCACTAGTGAAAATACCAGTCTCTGATCTAACCTTACTCACTACACAGTTTTTTTTAAGGCGGCCACAAGTCAGCTGGTTGGGAATCACTGGCTTAATCTTATCAGTGTGTCATCCTGTTTTTTAATCTGTATAGTAACTTGTAACAATATATGTCAAATAATGTTTATCTCTGACATGTGGTTAAGTAAAAGTCTTATGTGGGATAAAATGTAAATATTTAAGTGTCTCAAAATTGCATTTATTCAGAGTTCTTGAGTAAATCTACTTTCCTTCTCTAGATGCAACAAATAGTATGATAAATATAACCTGAACTATTTCGTATTTTTTGCAGCACTGATATTGTTTGCAATGTCTACAACTGTATTTGTCCTGGACCAGAACATCCTGCTGATTATTTCAACCTGGCATCAGTAGTATAATACTATAAATAGCTGTCCATGTCCTGCCACTCTGTCCATCATTTTCACAAACAATAAAATGCATCAACCACCTGTTTTTATGAGTTTTTATTTTACACGTGGGTGATTTTAAAAGGAAAACATCCCATATAGTAGCTGCATAAATATGAGCCTTCAATCTGCTTTAACCCCTTTTCATTTTTCCATGTGCACAGTAAACTGTATTTCATGTGGAAGGATTTGTGGTCACTCAGTGCCTGTAGCTTGTGAGGACATGTCTTAAAAGAGTGCTTGTGCCATCTAGTGGCCAAATGCTGTAACAGTTTCATAACTGAACCAAATAAAACAGCTGAACCACACAGCAAAAATATGTTTATTTACAAGCAGAAACATGTTTTAATAAAAACAGAGTTGCAAAGTAAATTTAATTAAAGCAAAAGATGAGAAAATGTATACCAGTCTCATGTAGAAAAAGGTAGATGCAGCTAAATGAGCTCTGTCCAAAGCCAGAGGTAAGAAAAACTGCATCACCAAACCTCTTAAGCTTATTAATAGCATGTGTTTTTATTCAGCTCAAAGAAAAAAAAAGTAAATATGACATCTTGTGGTGTAATGAAGAGTTGCAGTCATGTGAAACAAAGTTTTCACAGGACTCTCTCCTCTGTGCAGTCCTGTGAAAAACGAAGTATATCCGTACTGCTTCCATAGGAATTGAGAAGGTAAGCAGCAGCCAGGTGCTGCTAATCAAATGTACTTGATTAAGTGATCATCAGCAATTGTTACCACCTCTATAAAAGCAGAAGTTCTGGCAGTTTGCTGGTCTGGAGCATTCAGATGTGAATTAGCACAATGCCGCAATATTCCCAGGAGTGGACATCCCAGCAAATTTATGCCAAGGTCAGACCGTGCAATGCTCGGAGAAATTGCAAAGAAACCCGAGAACTACATCTCAGACTCTACAGGCCTCAGTTAGTATGTTAAATGTTAAAGTTCATGACAGTGCAATTAGAAAAAGACTGAACAAATATGGTTTGTTTGGAAAGATTGCCAGAAGAAAGCCTCTTCTCTCTAAACAGAACATGGCAGCACAACTTAGATTTGCAAAGTTGCATCTGAACAAACCACAAGACTTCTGGAACAATGTTCTTTGGACAGATGAGACCAACATGTAGATGCTGGCCATGATACACAGCACAATATTTGCTATAAACCACACACAGCATGTCAGCACAAACAGCTCATACCAACTATCAAACACAGTGGTGGAGGGGTGATGTTTTGGGCTTGTTTTGCAGCTACAGGACCTGGGCACCTTGCAGTCATTGAGTCGGCCATGAACTCCTCTCTATAGCAAAATATTCTAGACTCAGATGTGAGGCCATCTGTCCAACAGCTAAAGTTTGGCCAAAACTGGGTCATGGAACAGGACAATTATCCAAAGCACACCAGCAAATCTATAACAGAATAGCTGAAAAAGAAAAGAATCAAGGTGTTGCAATGGCCCAGTCAAAGTCCAGACCTCAACCTGTTTGAAATGCTGTGGCGGGACCTTAAGAGAGCTGCACATAAATTAATGCACACACTCCTCAAAGAACTGCAGCAATGTTGTAAATGAGAGTGGGCCAAAATTCTTCCACAACGATGTGAGAGAAAGTCATACAGAAAACTATTGTGTCAAGTTATTCTGCTAAAAGTGGTTCTAAAAGTGCTACTGAATCATGGGGTGTACTTAGTTTTCCACATGACTGCATGGAGTCCTATAACTTTTCCATATGACTGTAAATGTTTTTTAGTCAAAAGGCAGGCACTGTCTCATTTGTATTGGTGATTTTCAGAGACCATTAACTGATGCACTTTTTAACATATTTTTTGACTGTTTATTGAAAATCATTAACAGTCACAAGTTGTGTGAATAAGTAAATGAGGACAACGTGAAGTAGCTTGCAGTACTGCTAAATTTATAAGGTACCATTTAAGTGATCATTTATTATCTGAGGAAGATCTTTTTTCAGTATCTTTGATTTTAAGACATCTTCACTCAATCTGAGAGAAACAGTGAAGGAAGAACTGACAAGACTGCTTTGAGTTTATTTGACAGAAAGCATTACTTAGAAGGAGCCGAGATATTTTTTGCTATTTCAGGAAAATTTACTAAGTGTTATTATCTCACTTGGCAGTTTGACTTGCTTCTAGATTGTATCTTTACAAATGAAAATATATACATCTAGCGAAACATGTTAGGCACATTAAGCCTCTGTGCCACACCAGTGTTATTACCATTGTTATCCTATATGTGGCTGTGGTTGATTATACACTAAATGAGACACCGAAACCTTTAGCTCTGTTTACTAAAATACCTAGTTGTAAAGTAACTCAGTAGATGTGCCTCCACATCAAACTCCCGTGTAAATGCCCATTACGCTGCCAGTAATGGCTGTACCTGGTAATTAAAACTGTGTCAAAATGAATGCGGTAATAAATTATTCCAATTAAACTATTAAACATAATACCAATCATATCAGCCTAATTGATATTCCTAGCAGGACATTTTGTGACATTGTGTGATCATTGTTGTATGAGCTGTATTGGACAGTGCACCTCAAACAAGTGAATAACGATTACACAATACATTTATGATCAAGGATCAGATCGTATGCTTACTCCTACCAGTAAAAAGTATTTTATTTGCACATATGGACTTAGCGGTCTGTGAGGCTATATGAGTGAGCCACACATCAAATTTAGGTTGAGATTTTTATACAAAAACCTGAATAACATTTTGGGGAAAAAACCCTCAGCATGTCAAACACCCTCATCACACTGTCTTTCTTGTCTTCCATATCTTTCTCTGCTTGTCTCGTGCCAGCTGTCTCCAAACCCCTGTGGTCCTCCCTCCCTCACCCCCTTCCTCTCATTCCTCCTCCCCTCCATCTCTCTCGCCTCAATCCCCAACCAAGCTGGAAAATGATCCCTAGTAAATAATATATCAAGATAAATGATAATTGCTCAGATTTTTTTGTGCGTTCCGCGTCACTTAATGAGCGCCATAAATTAGCAATGAATTCAGCTGACAGTGTTTGTCAGAACACGGTCGATGTAAATGTCCCTTGGCATCCTGATGGTTAAAACTTAGCATCTTCTGCATCTCTGTTTCTTCAGCTTTAAAACACATCCTTTAATTCAGATTAGAAAACAGATCAAAGTTCAAATAAGAGTTCACTTCTTGTACTTTGTAGGAGAAATGAATTCATTCTGCTTTCCTAGGTCCTCTGAAGATGCAGGCAGGAGTCAAAAAGGTCAAAACGAGAAAGATACCTCAACTTGTACGACATCTATTTAAAAGTGAATAATACACATGCCTATAATTAAGATGGAAATCCATTCAAGTCACTTGATGTACGTAGCAGCTTCCTTTCATCACAAAATTGTTTGAAGAAAGACTTATTTACGATTTGGTCTCTGATATATACTTAAATATTATTCAGTTCTTCTATAACAGACCAGAAACATCATGTTATGTTATTTGAAAAAAAAACCTGAATAACAGCAGTTGTTTAGGTACATGCACAAAATGTACAGCTATTGTAGATTGGCTGTGGGTGAGCACACTCACTTATGCCTCATCTCTCCGTCCCTGTCAGACATCAAACGGGGGCCTTGGCCGCAGATCGCACACACAGGCATCCCCAGAGACGGCCTGATTGAAACCTGGCAACAGGACCAAACAGCTGCTTCAAACAAAAGACATCTGCATATTTCAGATTTGTTTTTCATAAATTAACACTGCAACCTGCCAAAAAGCTGGGTGAGGGAGTCTATCGACTTGTGTATAATTAGATAAAGTTTACAAGCTTTGAAAGTTGTAAATTAGCATGAGGTAAAGGGGTGCTCACTAGGGAAGTGTGTGTGTGTGTGTGTGGGGGGGGGGGGGGTCTTTTGTAATGAGGGGGGGGTTGGGGGGGGGGGGGGATGGGGGGTCTGATGCCTGCTGAATTCACTAGAGTAGATCATCTTTATTCTCTCTTTGGAGAGGTACAAGGTGAGGTTACAGCATGTCAGTGGCATGCTAACAGTGTGATACTGCTTGCTACAGCCAGTCAAAAACGGTTTGGTTTTTTGTTTTGCCTCTGCCTGTAACCTTATGACATCTACTGTGCATTTGTGTGGATGTGCATGTGAGTATTTCTGTTTAGCTCTGATAAGGCCCTGTGTGGTGCCTTTATGGGGTCAGACAGTGAGCTGTTACACTTGTAAAAACCCCTTCAATTATTCAGTGAAGTCAAGTCTCCCCTTTATCTCCCGCTTGTCTCCTAGTGTGCTTGGGGACAGAAGGGAGCGAGTGAGAGTGAGGGCAAAACAGAGGAATGGAGAGGAGGGTGGGTGGAAGGGAAGGTGGGAGGGAGGGATGGATTAGAAGGCACGGATGTCTCCTCAAAAGCATTGCTACCTAATTACTATCTCATTTAGATCAGCAACCACAGTTATAAATAACCCAACAGCTGGCGCGATGGAAACAGACAACACCAAACACGGAAACGCAGCACAATATCACAGTCAGCTGAAATAAGCGCCGGAATGATAATGATGTCTGTGGTGCACAGAAAAAGTCTGATGTGTCTCAACATGGGTGTGCTGTTTACAATCTCCAACCCTCAAATGGGCCTAGGGTAAGAGTGAGGTTAAGTTATAAGTATAGATGTTAGAGAGACGCTAGAGTTTCACTCCAAAACTCTGTTTGAAAAACATTTGCTGCCGAACATCACATCTTGAATTTGAAAATAGCCTTGAAAACAGCCTTCCAATGACGTAAATAAAAAAGATAACCAATAAAGAATTTTGAGGTAATGCATCAGTGTGGCAGATCAAATCCTATTTTTAAACTTGGAATCCACCTAATTACATTTCCTTATCCACAGGACATTTTTTTTTTGGTTTGTCCAGATTTTGAGGTATCTGCCCCAATGCAATGGTGGTGTCAGTGAGTATAAACTGTTCAAATGAATAGACATAATTAATTTAGATAAACTTACCGTTCTTTAAACTCCCAAGCTGCTATTTAGTTGATTGAACAATTTATCTTCCAATTCCATTGTCATTAGATACGACAGTTCATTCGGTCCAAAGGTTTTCATTATAATTTTCATTTAGCTTTTATAACTAAACACAAGTTATAAATTGAAACTTGTGTTTAAAGTAAATAAATACGGCTATCCTAATAACCACTCTTGGTTGCTATTACCATTGCCTGCTCCTGTATATCTCCTCCATACAGTCCTTTTGTTCTGGTCAAATATCTTATTTTGTTCACTGAGCATGTTGTAAACATCCTCAGGCCAAGCTGAGAACAGGAATCAGCTCAATAATGCCCAGACAAAAACTCACATATTCCTGTGAATTTCAAATATTGTCATCTGTGTATCCCCAAGGCTTAAGGAAAGATTTTAAACATTCCCATGTTTGTGTCAAAGCTCTCACAAATACAGGGCTGCTTTTTTCTGTTAAGTGATTATACAGACAACTTGGGAGTGATATAATTACCTCAAACATGGCAACCCTAGTGGTGGAGCTTGTGGAGGTGATAATATATGGTAATTACCAGTTTCTAGGGCTGAACAATCTGGAAAGAATGTATTTAAGATAAAAGCAGGAAAACAACCCCGGCAGCGGTTTTACATGTACAGCATGGTGTTTGCACTGTAAAGGAAGACAATGGCTGTAAACATTTAAGAAATGGTAATGAGATAAATGCAGTATCCCTTCCGGAGAACACAAGTACTTTTGTTCACAGACTTACAGTGTAACAGCTCTCACAAGGAAAGAATTTAACAGTGGAAAGATGAAAATCTTTATCCCCAGAAACCAAGTAAATAAAATGACTGTCTAGGCAGCTCTAATTACATTTTAATTGTAATTAAATTTTTAATTGCCATTTCACTTGTTTAATCTGCTAATATTTGTATATTTCACCCCCAAAATACTATAAAGTGCCTGTAGTATTTATAAAAATCTTACCAAGAAACCCTTAAAGACATATGAAATAATATATTTTTTTAATTTCTATGACTGTTTCCAAAGGAATATGACTCTTTTTCCCAATTAAGCCCCAAATTTTCATTAGCTGCTTTGTGGTGAGTGGTGACAGTAAAATCTTTGTCCTATTACACAAGCCCTCACCGGAGAAACACAAATCTCTGACTGAACTCCCCTTGAGCATCAAGGGAACATCGTTTTTCAAAAGGTATTCATTCAGCCTGAGCTCTTTTGACAACAAACCTGTGATACAGCAGATCTGCTTTGGTCGTTGTCTCTTGACGGACATTTTGGCAGCAGATGATGGCTACTCGGTTCGAGACGAGTAGACCAAAAGACTGTGGCTCTGTGCTAGCAAACAATGAGCAGGTTTCTGTTTCAGCAAAGTGAAAGACCAGAGTGAGAAAGGTGATCTTCATGTCCCAGAACACACTTACAGAAATGAAAAATGTGATAGGCAAAATCTAGTTTTCCAATCTTATACTGAAGATATTTAATATTGCAACTTATGCATCATCTGTTGGTTCACTTGGATGACCGCCTACACAGAACCTCATTCAGAGGAAAGAGGAGCAGGTGGGTGAGATCAAGATATCAATTTACCACATTTATCTTTATGTTGCTCATTTTTCAGGTTCACTGACACTTGGATATTTAAAAGCCTCTTGTGTCTATTAAAACAAACTTTGCCTCATAAGCCATCGCTGTTAAAGCTCTACTAGTGTAACTAATTCCCAACATCTCTAAACCCAGAGTGATGGAAGGACTCGGGGAATAGGAGATGTTAAGAGTGGGCGGCCCCTCCTGTTGTAAGAAACTCCGGTGTGGGGTGTTCGCCATATGCTCATAGGGTTCCAAGGGAAAAAGGCTCAGAGGATAAAAGTGAGCGCAGCAGCAACGGGCCCTCCATCAATGTGTTCAAAGCCTCCATATGAAAATGACTGTGTACATCTTCTACTGAGGCCAAATTTAGATCAAAGGCAACCCCAGGCAGGAGGGGAACACAGGGAGGGGGGCGGGTTTCGTTTGGGGCAGACTGGGAGTTGTGCATGAAATGGAAGTTTGTGCAATGTGATGAGCAAATCTGTGAGTGCATGGGAATGTTAATAATAATAAGTGGAGAAATTTGTCAATTTATTTTTCCCTTTTACACTGAGGATATCAATACCAAATTGGAGCTGTTAACTTGTGATGTGACTTCCAGCTGGGTGAAATTAAGTTGTGTCTTTTTCAGGTCACCAAACTGGCAGTTTTACTGTACAGACTCTGGAAAGGATTGAATTTAGAAAACTCCCCAGCAGATGGAAATTAGCTTTTGATGTTTGAGCTATAGTATATTTGTTTCCTAAATTTTTCCCTTGCACTAACAGCAGCAACGATTCTACATTTCTGTGTAAGTTGATGTGGTGAAAATTATTACAAAACAGCATTATTTTTCTTTTCTTGAAAAAGCCAATAACAAAAGTTACAGTATTATTTCTGTTATCTGTATATGCAGTCACATCTATAATTTGTGATCAAATTCATAAAATTTAGTGTATGCAAGTAAACTCAGTTTCTGAATTACTGCACAGCACTTGTAATACAAACCATATTAGTGGTGCTACACAGTGTGTTTACAGTGGATATAAAAAATGTAGACACTCCTGTTAAAATGCTAGGTTTTTGTGATGCTAAATAATGAGACCACAATAAACCATTTCAAAACTTTACCCACCTTTAATGTGACCTATAATCTGTACAATTCAATTGAAAAACAAACATCAGGGGAAATTTTTTTTTTTTTTTAAATAAAAAATGT
>VVAS01067281.1:8797-21753 GCA_015103295.1 Ptychochromis oligacanthus
TGCACAAAAGTGAACTAATGGAGGTATCGGACCTGAGACAAAATAACTGAGGGCATGTTAGCATGCAAAGTAAAGTACTGCTGTGACTAAGTATAGCCTCACAGAGGCACGAGCATAGACTGCCCAAGACTGTTCTTTTCAATTCAATTCAATTCAATTTTATTTATATAGCGCCAAATCACATTGAACATTACTAACTGTTCTGGGCATTACTGACCATCTCAGCTGGCTCCTTTCTATATGGAGGAGCAGCGGCTCTACTCCGAATACCTCTCGAATGACTGAGCTCCTTTCAAATGACCGAGCTCCTCACCTTATCTCTAAGGGAGAGCCCAGCCACCCTTCGAAGGAAACTCATATCCGCCGCTTGTTTCTGTGATCTCATTCTTTACGTAACTACCCAGAGCTCATGGCCATAGGTGAGGGTAGGAACGTAGACTGACCAGTAAATCGACAGCTTCGCTTTATGCTCAGCTCTCTCTTCACCACAACAGATCGGTACAGTGTCCGCATCATTGCAGACACCGCCCCAATCCATCTGTCAATCTCACACTCCAGTCTCCCCTCACCCATGAACAAGACCCAGAGATACTTAAACTCCTCCACATGGGGCAGCAACTTGTCCCGTACTCTGAGTGGACACTCCACCCTTTTCCGACTAAGAACCATGGTCTCGGACTTGGAGGTGCTGATTCTCATTTGAATGATAAAGATTATAAAAATAAAATTTATTGCAAGATGAAATATGATGGAAAAGTCCAGAAAAATCTGATACTAATACAGCAGTATCCCCTGAATACACCATCAGTTTTGGTAGTTTTGGTAGTGATAACATCATCCTAAACCTCAGACTTTTTTCTCTCTTATTCTGCAGCCTGAATGTTTAGGTTTGATTGAATGTGCTTACTTACAAGAAGCACAAAAATCAATTTGTAAAAGCAATGAAGAGGCAGTGGAGATCGATTCAACCAAAGCAGGTCTGAATAAAAACCCCCACAGACACAGTAAGACATAAACTGCAAGCAAATGATTCAGCGGGGCAAGTTTTTCTCAAGGATCTCTCTCTGTTTGGCTCCAGTCACTGGCCTGTCTCCCAAATCCTGCCTGAACATGCTCCATCACAGGGACATCATTACTGTAGTGATGAGTGCTGCATTGTTTTCAGCAGACCTCAGGCGGGCATTCAGGCTGGAGAGCCTGAATTTTCTCATTACCTCAGAGATTCTTTTTCCTCCTGCTCTCACACTGCTTTCAGTGCTATTTGGCAAACTCCAGGTGGCCTGTAATGTGACTCAGGAGTGACTTCCATCCAGCCACTCCACCATGTAGGCCTGATTGCTGAGAGCCAAAGAGAGGAACAGCCTCCTCTCAGGGTATCCCATCCCTACAGAGGAACACTCAGACTGTTGGAGAGCTCACTGCCTTCGTCACCATCTTGTATTTATACTTGAGACAATTGCTGGATATGAAGAATCTTGTCTGGTGGCAAATATATCCAGTCTGGTTGGAGAATTATTTTTTCCCGACATGGTTACCTGAAACTGGTGAAATAAAGCTGAAACGGTGAGTCAAAGCACAGGACTGAAAGAGCAGCCGAGTGTGTCGCTCCCTGTGCGATCAGGGCATGCTGGCACATTTCTTGGCACTTTTCTGGCAGGAGGTGTTTGTACATCTGGATAAAGAATAGTAGGATCCATTACCACAATGGGGGGTGCACTTTCAGCTGGTGGCTTTCATGGCCAATCACATTTGCCCCTTTCATCCTTTTTAAAAGGCACCTTCTCCCCATCCTGACACACTATCACGTCTTTGTTATAAAGTCAGTAATATTGTCAGGACTGCGGTAACATTCTCATCCACAAAGTGTTTTTAAGTACTCTGACAGGTGTTTATGTTCTGTGTGCATCTGTGGACAGACTGCATTGCTAGACCCATTTTACTGGGCCCTGTGCCCAAGTACAGATCCACTGTGTCCCAGTAAAATCTCAGGTTCAAGTTCTAACAAGCTCCTGGTTTTGGCACTCGATCGATTTAGATTTATAATAACAGGAAAAAACATTTTTTGTAATAAACAATGTCAAAGCAGCAAAGCTGAACCCAAAATACAAGAGGTGCATTTTGCAGCTTGTGGTCTTTCACACAACACACATGTCTGTGTTGTCGCTGCATGCTTGCAGTGACAGGCAGCAGTCCATGAAGTGCTGCTCTGCAGGGAAGAAATGCACTCATGTACAGTGTATACTCGGGTGGGCCACCCACGTATATTCACATTATATTCACCTGTCCAAGACGACGCTCGACATGCATCACCTTGAAGCTGACGGTTGATTGCTAGTGGACATTCCAGTCATTAACCCTCTAACGTATCGTATTGTATGTATGCATATAACACCTCGCCATGTTTCAGTGAAGCGGTAACGCCCATTTTTTGTCTCTAACAGTTTATTCACCTGTCATCACTGCAAGTCGCTGAATTTCATTGACATGCCACGGTGTCTGGTCACCATGTCGCTGCTACGTCTAATCCTGTGAGGTTGCCCTTTTCCTATTGGACAATACAGTTCGCTCCTTCCTGTCAGGAGTTTCTCTTCGGGCAGGCCGGTCAGTACGGTTTAAACGTACAGTTGTTGGATATTAGATATAGATATTAGGCACTCTCAAAATTTTGGAGAGTATTTTTTTTTAGCTTTTACAGTAAATATTTATATACTTTGTTTAAAATGATCAACTCATGATTATTTCATTTATTATAATGCAGGAAAATGCAAATTTACATTTAGTCCAGTTTCCTTATTATTAGCATGTGCACGGTTGGGCTTTTAACCCTAAAAACATAATGATAAATAATGTATGTAAGTAGATAATTTATTAAAATTGAATATTTTATTAACTACTACTAATATTTTATTAGTAGTAGTTATTTCAGTAAGAGTTCCTATTACATCAGGATGGTGATGGCTGTAATAATGAGCTAAGCAATGTCAGTTCATAGAGCCAGCTAACTTCCTGCTAACTACTAACTCGTCTAAACCTCATAAATCCTGGACATTAAACTTTATTGTAACAGCTGGGAGAACAGAAACGCTGATCGTTTTATTGGAGCTGAAAGATTTTTGGACTCTCAGTGTTTGAGTTTGATTTGGGAACTGAAGGAGTGTTTGGTTAATGACGTCAGACTGGAGCAGACAGGAGAGCTGCGTTTTCCGAGTCTGGCTGCTTTAACTATTTATTTTGTTTTTGCCTTCTCCACATTTTGTTCTACCCAGGCTTTAAACAGATACATTTTTTATGAATGCTTCAGCCTCGGTGCTACTTGAGGACACACTCCTGCAAACACTGATTCATGAGCTCAGAATGAATAAGAAAAGTAAAATGTACTCTCAATGACCCGACAAGTAAAAACACTTGTATGATGTAATGCAGTGCAACAAAACAGCCCATACAGTAAATACACACACACACACACACACACACACACACACACACACACACACAGGTGAATAAAGAGTAATTAAAAAAATCTAAAAGGTGAGATTTATTAAACAGGTGTTAGCAGACAGCTGTTGGATTGGATTACTTTACTGTAAATAAGGGTTTTATTATTCTGCTCATTCTTTATATATCAGTGACAAATGAAAATATGATAGAAATACTAATTTGTAGAGTTTGTTTTTTCCGTGTGATTCCGGAGGAAGTCTGTCAGCGTTGGTTTGTTGATGAGGCTCGCTCTGTGCTGCCTGTTGCTCTGAATTTGTGGGATTCCAGCTGAGGAAAGGAGGCCATGTGCAGCACTGCCGCTGCTATGTTTAGAGCCAGGCCAGACAGCCCGGGACAGAGATGGCAAAGGAGGACAGCGGCTCGCTGACCGGCCAGCTGGCTGCCTGCTTAGCTCAGATGGAGGCTGATTGGCTGGATGGATGGCTCGATCATTGGCTTATGTTTTGGCTCTCTGGCTGGTGATGTGACTTGATGGCGAGCTACCTGCTTCACGAACTGGCTGATTGGCTGGTTGGGTGATTTGTTGATGTGTCGGCTAGCCGATGGCAGCCTGAGCCCTCCGCGTAATCGCTGGCACGCAGCCCGACCTGCAGCGCGTCACCTTCAGAATGAGGTCGGCGCTGTTCTGCTGCCACATGGGCGAGCACAACACTGTGACATCACAGCTCCACCGCTGCAAGGGGATTATCCCCACACCCACACCCACCCAACCCTCTCTCTCTCTCCTCATCTCTCTCTGTTGTCAGAACTGGGTCAAGTGCCAAATCTTCAGTGCTTATGGGCAACAAGGATTGATAATTCAGCCCATCTTGGAATATTTAATGTTATGATTCCAAGACTTGGACTCATCCAGTCCTTGCATTATTTGGGAAAGCTCCTTGTTTGAAGTCCAGGTTTAGCTCTCTGTACTCTGCGGTTTCTCTCCTTCCCCCCTTTGGAAGACTCGGTTTTTGCATGAAATTCCTCTAATAATGATAGCTGAATATTCTCATTTATAGGCCAGTGATATATTGACTTTGTGTGTGTGAGCATCCCTAGTGCTTTATTTAAGCAGCTCAGATTTTTTTTAGACACTTTTAGTTCTTTTTGGTTTCTCAGCCCTGGCCAAGTTGGATTTTTTCTTTTTTTTATAGCTTACCTGTACCCATACTGATTGTGCTGTGGCTCCAGAGATCCCCAGTATCAGAGTTTAGGAGTGCAGCATCGGGTACAGTTTGGATGTTAATTTGGCCTCTTAGGGGCAGCAAGTTTGAGATCTTTGCAAAGGTGCAAACATGTTGATATTACAAAGATATTTGAAAGCCGCTGCAGATTCCACACAAAGCAATTATTTGGAGACACGTTTGTGCAGGTGAAGTACGGTAGCTTCATCAGAGGTTTTTCTCTGGGGCTGCAAAGAAGAATTGGCTGAAAAAAACACATATATTTGATCTGTATGTTTTAAATATGACACGTATATCTTCATGGAAGTGAAGAAGGGTTTAGACTTGTTTAGAATCTTCATTAACTGAGACGGTGAGCAGCAGGGATTAACTGTTTACCGTTACTGTGTATAACTGGATTAAATGAGGAAGTATCCCTGGTGTCACAGTGTCGCTGCTAACTCAACACAAATATAAATGTGGGCGTCTTTTTCAGAGTGACCCAGTGACCCCGGGGTCAGCCAGGAAGCGTCTGTGTTGTTCAGTAAAGCCTCTAATACAGACGGGCAGTCTAATCAGTGCGATTGTTCCCTGCAGCCTGCTTGTGTGTATTGGAGATACAAAGTGACACTGATCGCAAACAGTTTGTCTTTTAGTTTGTTCTTTGCAACAAGTGAACCGCAGTGGATGTAAATGATGTTAGAGGAACTAACCCATTTCTAAAAACAGAAATCTTAAAAATTGCCTCACAAATAATGCAATTTTATTTGTATTTCTGCGAAAGCAAAATGGACAAAATATTTGTTTGGGTGACATTTACACATAAAAACTTTTCTTATATTTTGTGGGTCTAACGTCAAGAAGAAACGTCTCGCTGCAGCAGTGATTATTTTAATCAGAATACAGTAGAAATGAACATCTCAGTATCCAGGAGTACATCATGATGTCATCAAATGTGTGTGTTGTCCAAACCACAAAATATTGGAAGTTCCTGTTGAATTAGACAAAGAAAAGCTGAAGATTTTCACCTTTGAGAACCTGAAGTTAGCCGGTGTTCACCACTTCTGCTTCAGAAAATGATTGAAATTCCTTTTACTTAAATTATGTCTGAGTTTGACACATTAAATCAGTTTTCAGATGTTTCTGCTGACAGGTTTTCGAGTTGATGGCGTGTACCTGTGTCCTGCTTAGCGTGATTTGGAAGCTTGACGGCTGCATTGCACACATTAAGAATGAATTAAACTTTTATTTTTAGCACCCAATTAAAATGCATACTATTTTCCAGGCATTACAATACGTGGTAAGGTAAGAGATGACTGTACTGTAATGTTCATAAATTGTGTATTTTTCACTGAGGAGAAAAAAAATGAGTCATTTTTAGAATTTCTAACCAGAACTTACTTTTTTTTTAGACATCTGCAGTTTTCTTTTGATGTATTCAGCTAATTGATTAATCATTCCAGCTGTACATTTTTCCTAACAGCTGATGCAATGAAGTTATTTGGGTGTGTTATTGTTCATATTAATATTTACAGCCTCTCGTGTGGATTATATCCAAAATTTCTCTGTGTGGTTTATAAGCTGGGACTACTCCAGGAGCAATTTTGCAGAAAAGAGTCTGAAAAGACAGAATTTATTCACCTCATCTCCGTATTTTTTTCCATTTGTCCTCACATGTATCCGAATTGGTGTGTTCTTACCTGTATGAAGGAGCTTTTGTGTTTGCCTGTTCGTGTTTCCGTCAGCAGGATCTGACAAGTATTTGGGGCAAAGAACATTTCGTAATAATTAGTTTCTTTTTACTCATAACTGTCGCAGTAATTGTGCTGCAAACTGGAGCCCAAAGACGTTTCTCTTAACGCCGTCTTGTTGTGTTGAAGTATCTCTCATTTGCAGCATCACCTGTAGCGTCTGTGGACACGTTTTAAAAAGGGAATTGGAACATTTTGTTAATGCTGACAGATTTTTGTTTCTTGCTGAGTTTCTCCCACTTGGTGGCTTTGTCTTTGCTTTACTTTGTTTAGCACTGTAACTCTTAGTGAGGTGAAGTTTGTCTATGCAGATTTTCCCAGGTTGAAGCGGGCCAATTATACCTTTTTATTTTATTATATAGTACATCCTGTTCCAATGGTGGATGCTCATATTAAACATAGTCAAAGTTTCTAATAATGAGGTCAGTATATGTACAGGTAATCCCTTATATTGCAATTACAGAGGTCACAACAACCTGCTTTACAAACCTTCTGCTTGTGAGGGGCAGTCAATCAGAAGAAAGATGGCTTAAAGGGAGAGTGGTTGTAAAAGCAGAAGTGATACATTATAAGGGCTTATTTCAGATAAGTAAGGATTATTTTGGGCTGTGAATCATGCAAAGGGACTGTAGTGAAGTCTAAGAATTAAAGATGTGGAGCTGAAAATGAACTGAATGGGTCCACATTAATGACAGACTGACTGGTTAACGGTAGCAGTGATCAAATACAGTAGATCCGCTGATTTAATGGTTGTAGTGTTGCAGTTTTATCTTAAATCTGTAAAAAAAAAATGTCTCTAATGCTTCAGCCTGTTGGTGGTCGACTTGCATCCTCCAGCAGAAACCATTGAAGTCAATCCACAAGTATTGGATAGATTACCACTGATTTTTGTGGAGACATAATTCATGATCCCCAGAGGAACTGTTTCTGATTTATCTGTCAAACACCATCGGAGCCCACTGGCATGTGTACCGACTTATCATCTGGGGAAAGGGCCACTTTTTCCAGGCTTCTGGTGTAGCCAGGATGTCCAGATAACATATATCTGATTTCAAGACTTCATGTTCTGTGCACCAGTCATTTAAATTTAAAAAAGGTGATTAAACAGTGAATCATCATCAGATGATAGCCAGTGGTTTTGAGAGATCATGTTTTTTCAACTTCAGGTCCTGCTTTGTTCTCCCCCTCCCGCCTACTCAAAATAGATTGTCGCCCGTTTTCTTTTGACCAAACATAAACCAGAAAGCTTCCTGTACCAAAAATCTTCCTTAGCTGCAGACCCTGCATGTTCTGTCCACCTCCACCTGCGTTGAATAAGCAGCCTTTGGGCTGCAGCTGGATGAATTCATAATGTTACTGATTTGTCCACAGGCCAAGTCCACAGTTTACATCTGTATTTATTTGTTCTTATGGATGTATTGTAAAAGAATACACTAGCAAAAAGCTCATTATGGTAACAGAGAACAACTTGAACTTTTTTAAACATGATTTAACTTGTTTTTAAAGGTTTGCTAAAATAGAGATCAGCGCATCTAAGCCCATCATTCCGTTCAGAGAGACGGTGGTTCGTCCTCCCAAAGTGGATATGGTGAACGAGGAGCTGGGCAAGCAGCAGAAAGTTGCCATCATTCATCAGGTGAGTCGAGCTCATGAAATCCTGTTTTCAGTCTCACGGCTCTTGTGTCTGCGCAGACTGCTCCGGAGATGTTTTCTTGCAGACGTTGAACTAGTTTATCATTATTAGTGTTGAAATAAGGAGAAAAACTGGACAGTAAGAAGGAGCAGTGGAGGGGGTAGGTTTCTTGAATGAACTGATATGTCCCTGAACAACCTTTTTCAAACATTTAAACTGAGTAATCCTCCCTCAGTACAAATTATCAGGTTTTACATATGTTGGCGTTTCCAGGTAAAAGAAGAGGCCTCTCAGGGTCGTTCATCCGACACCTTACACGTGGACTCCGGCGGCCTCGTTACCCTCACCACCCCCAACAGACTGGCCACGGTTGGTGTCAGGGCAATGCCTCTACCACAGGGTAAGACCTGGACTCACAGCAACCGGGCTGAAGGTCTGTGAGCTTGAAATAGAGCAGGGTGTGTGTTGTGTCTCTGACTGTGTCTGAGGGCAAAACGTGTTTGTTGCTCTTGGTGTCACCATCATAAAGAACAACACTGAATCAGTGAGAACAATGACACACACTCTGAGTCAGGCACAGGCATTTATTGTTTACATGAAAACAGAGAGAAGGTCAAACCCCTCCCACATTTCCACCACCATACACCTGGCAAAGGTCTTTGTGATGGAGATGTCATTATCAGAAAGTTTCTTTCAGAAAGATCCAACAATTGTCAAATGTAGACACACAAACACACATTTTGAGGTGGAGGTTTAATCCACAGAGCCCTTTGTTTGAGAAAAGACATCTTCAAAACTTGTGCCCAGCGAGGAGTTTATGTTGATTTAAAGTAAAGAAAAGAATTTAAAAAGTCCAATAATAGATTTTCATCCCTTCATCAAAGATTCAGCGTACATTACAGCCATAGACTGTACATAAAAGATGGACATAGCCGCTGTGGCATTAGCCGTTGGTTTGTGGACTACCATCATCATCTTGGTTTGTCTGAGCGAGGCGTGGCTCTGTCTGATAAACTCGGACTGCGCTTATATGGTAACAATTTGTCTATCGCAAAGTAGCCTCGCTCTAAAACTTTATTATTATACTATAAATGGAATCAGTTTCCACAATAAACACTAAAAGCCAGAGGAACAATATGTCCATTTTGATTTGCTATGAACTGTCCGTTTATATTATGGAATCTACAGTGAAGGCTGAAGCTGCAGAGGTGTGAAGCCTCTCATACCCATAGTTATACCATCTCATGAAGATATGGCAGTAATATTGTTTTTCCTCCTCAGAGGTGACCCGTCTGTTGGAGAGTAGCTCGGAGGTGATTCGGAGTCTGGAGCAGGTAAACATGTCACTGAGGGAGGGGAAGAGCCCGGACATCAGCGTCAGGACCCTGGAGGCCATTGCTGGACTGAAGGCCCAGCTGGAGAGCCTGCTGCAGGGGAGGAAGTGGAGGAATGCCGTGGAACGTATCTGGGCCTTTGGGCCTCGCAGGTCAGACTCGAGTGGCATTTTGTTGTTTCTAATGTTCTTTCCAGTGTGAGTGATGGACAAACACACATTTGGCTAAAGATAATCTAAGACTTAAGTAGTGCGAGTTTCACAGTGTTTTTCTATGTTTTCTCTTTGAGTTGCCATCACAGAGGCAAGAGGTGTGAAGCAGCTGCCCTAAATCCTATCAGAGGCTTTATGAAAATTGATATTATCCCCCCCCATCCCTCAAATTCATTTCATATTGGATGCAGTCTTCAGAAATTCTTCAGAACAAGGCAGAACTGCATTCTTTGGGTTTTCATGAACACAAACAAAGGAGTTGCAGTACCATGGAGCCTTTTTTTTTTTTTACTGTCTTCAGGTACGGTCCTAACATTCTGCTGAACAGTGTGGAGGGATACCAGCGGCCCTCGGTGTGGCAGTCTCTGAACCGGGCAGACAAAGCCGGCGAGGCTGCTGTTCTCCGAGATTTTGACAACAGCATCGTCAGCGGCTTCCAGCTGGCAACACTCTCCGGGCCCATGTGTGAGGAGCCCCTGATGGGAGTTTGCTTCTCTGTGGAGAGGTGGGATGTCCAGTCTTCAGCCCCACCACAACATCAGGACTCCTTTGAAGAGGACTCCACATCCCATGAGATTACAGCAGAAAGTGAAGTGGAAGGAAGCAGTGAGACATCAGCACAGGTGGAGGGCATGGCAGCAGGGCCAAGCCAAGCCGGGCACAGGCCGGAGGCCGCCTCCTTGGACTGCTACGGTCCGGTCTCCGGTCAGCTGATCGCTGCCATGAAGGAGGCCTGCCGTCACGCCTTCCAGGCTCAGCCGCAGAGGCTCATGGCCGCCATGTACACCTGTGAGATCATGGCCACAGCAGAGGTGCTGGGTAAGAGAGCGCTGTTAAAAACCATCATCACACAAACACGTTTCTAAGTCTGTTTTGGTTTTG
Source organism: Ptychochromis oligacanthus (assembly GCA_015103295.1). Taxonomy (NCBI): domain Eukaryota; kingdom Metazoa; phylum Chordata; class Actinopteri; order Cichliformes; family Cichlidae; genus Ptychochromis; species Ptychochromis oligacanthus. The sequence goes on from VVAS01067281.1 coordinate 19,250, forward strand.
CTTGATATGCCCAAATTATGAAAAAATAATAAGTTATATCCCTTACCTGTGCCGGTATCTGTCCGTATATGGATTTGTGGTTTGTGGAGTTTGTGGTTCATTTGTGATTGCTGTCTGACATATTTTGGCTTCACCTTTGTGGTGCTGCCATAGCGTCTCTGTTTTCATACAAACTTGGTAGGAGATGTGCAGTAGGATAATAGGTGCTTTCTGAACATCCTCCCTGCTGAAATCGACACCCGTGATGATTGGTGTAAATGTGCATTCAGCTCCATTGTATAAACACTGGATGAAAACACTGCCGCCCTGAACACCGACAGGAAATGTGGTGCTGCAGAAACTCATCGTCTCATGCTAATCAAATGTCTACTGTTCCATTTATACCTGCAGAGACATGTTTAACTTTACTCTGAATAAGAAACCCATACACAGACTGTAACAGCAGGAGGAAATTAGGACCTAAAGGTTCACTGAGTTGTCTCCCTCCAGTGTAATTTTCCACATCGTTAGGCCGTACTCAGATAAGCCTGACCTCTGACGAAAGAAGCTTACCAATCTGCCACCGTCATTCTCACAAAAAAAAAAAACTAGCACAGTCATATGTTATCCATGACTGTACCCCTTACCCACACACACACACACACACACACACACACACACACATTCTCGCACCACCCTCGATTTCAGGGGCGAGATGTCCTGAAAATGTCACAGTTTGTAATTTCAGCATGCGAAGCTCAGTATTGACTAATGCTCCATAGCACTCACTAAATTGTTGTCCTCTGAAAGTCATTAAGATGAAAATGAGGCTTGAAACGGCGTTTAGCATGTTGGTAAACAATATCCTCAGGCCTGTTAGAAGAAGTGCTCTGTCAGCTGAATCGGAGCGAGGCGGCGGAGTGAGGCGGCGGAGTGAGGCGGTAACTGGAAAACATTTAGAATTCTTCTGACTTTTGGCTCCGTCTCGTTGTTTAAGAAGCACAGAGACCTCTGCCGAGTGAAGAGTCAAAAAGGGATTTACAATGATTGTTTTTTTAGGTTTATTTGTGTTGATTTACAATATTAGAACTGAAAGAAATTCCAGTATCAGCTGGGCTGTGCTTTGATCCTTAGTCTCTGATTTGTTAAAATCATATCTTGAAAACAGTCCTTCCAGTGAGTCCCGACTCCTGTGTCTCTTCCTTCAGGTCGTGTTTACGGAGTACTCGGGAAGCGAGAAGGTCGAGTCCTCCATGAAGAGATGAAAGAAGGGACGGACATGTTCATCATCAAAGCCGTGCTGCCGGTGGCTGAGAGCTTTGGATTTGCAGACGAGATCCGCAAGAGGACGAGCGGATTGGCCAGTCCACAGCTGGTCTTTAGCCACTGGGAGGTGAGTGTTACTTATTATACTAACCAGAACTAGACTTCAGCAGTCTGTGTCTGCTCAGCATGTGTGATCAGGGTAGGTTCTGCAGATCAGTGGTTCTCAATCATTTTGACTCACAAACCTTTAAACCAAAAGTGCTACATATCTCTTTGGGAAGTTCTCTTGTTCAGCATCACTTCTTCCTTTTCTGGTTGTTTTTGAATTTTAGAGGCCTAACAGGGTATAACTGCTCCCTGCAAAAAGTGTGTGCTACTCAATATGGCACATTTATGATCGCCAGCAGGGATGCAGGATACAGAGAGCGATGTCTGATCCACATCTGTAGGCCACTTTTCTGTAGTTTTATTAACTATGTATACCTTTTAAATACAGAGGTATAGGTTAAAGTAATGCCATTTTAAATCAAGTCTATAAGACAACGGATTCCAGCAAAACTTTCTTAATTTACTGTACATAGAGACACTCATGCAGACACGAAGTCTGCTCATACCTGGCATTAACTCACGTCTCAGGTGATTTGATAATGATGAATAAAAAATTATTTTATTTGTGGCGCCTTTCAAAACACTTGAGGTCACCTTACGACACAAAATTAACACCAAGATCCACGTTAAAAACAAAACAGCTGGCTGATGGAGTCTGGCTGATGGAGGTGAAGTGGTGGTGAACCATCAGCTGCTCCGTGCCTCGTCTCTGGCACACATTGGTGCTAAGTCTGAAACAATGAGCAGCGAGGCGAGCAGTGAGCGTAGAGCACGGGATGGGGTGTAAGGATGAAGGGCATATGGGGGGCGGGGCTCAGACCACATTCTGGGTGCCATGTGGCGTCGTTCTTTGAACTCTGTGGATGCAAACGTGTGAAAAACACCAACGCACCTGACGAATCCTAAACAGGTTTGCATAGATCTTGGCCAGTTACACAAGTACAAATAAACCACTTTAAACTGATTGAACTCTGTGTTTAGGAGCCAAAAGCTGCAGTTCTTCTAACGTCCAGCAGAGGCTCCAGCAGTGAGTCAGTCCCCATAGACTCTCATGTTAAAACAGCCTGATACAAACACTGTTTGGTCTCTATAGATAATTTCCCCCTTCATAACACCTGTTTATAACTCGCCTTAAATTATTTTTATGCTTA
>VVAS01067329.1:2412-14128 GCA_015103295.1 Ptychochromis oligacanthus
GTCAAGTGGCAGGTCAAGTGAACTAGGCTACAGTAGCCTGTTCCTGTTTTTTGTTGCCCAGTCTGCATCGAACCATCCTACTATCCACTGTTGCATAGACACACACTCCTTCATGTCCTTCATAAATCAATTATATTTTTCTGACTTGCATTCCCTGTATGTCAATATTTGAAGGAATTTTAATTTTGGTATAACCCTAAGGGCAAGAGTCAGCCTTGGCTCCCCCTAAAGCAACCATCATACACCAACACGTCGATATATGTGGTCTTCAGGGAGGAATAGCAAACAGCTGCTGAAAGTTCCACACAGGGATACACACATGTGCAAGCACACACCAAAGGAACAGATAAACACAGTGCACAAGTTCACCTTCCCAGAAAGGAGGAAAAGCAGCCAGGGATAACAGAGCCAATAACAGAATCAATGTTGGTAAATATTTTCAGCTGAAAACATGGATTAGAGCACTTTGCTTTGCAGCCAATTGTCTGCATGGAATAAAAAGTACCTAAATGACTCCCAGAATTTAAGAGTATACATCGAGATCAAATGATTAGAGAGTGAAAATTTATAGCAATAAGAAGAAAATTGAGATCAGTCAAATTATTTTCAGCTGCAATCTATGTGTGTATCTAAGATGTTATGAAACAAATGAAGATCTCTGAAGACCTGAGCTTAATATAAGCAAGTCAAGTTAAGACTGGCTAGATTCAAAGAGAGTGACAACGGAGGCCTATTGACAGGATGTCCCGATTGTTGTCTTCCAGTGTGGTGGAATCTTATCTAATTTGATTATTAGTCAGTAATTTATTAACCAAAAAAGGTCCAAAGTTCACAGTTATGACAATAAATTTCTTTGCTTTTGAACAACTTGGATCAAAATTGGGAAGGACAAATAAGCATTTTCTGACATTTATTACAGAAAACGATTAAGAATCTAAGGAAAATAACTACTGAATTTACTCTGTGTTTACTTATGTGATGTGTTAAATAACAAGTCTAAAAGATGACTGTATGATAAAAGGACCAAATACTAATGGACATGGTGTGAAAAGACCAACATGTGTGCAACTCTACATCGGCATCACTATGATACATGTCTGTATTATGGATATTGCCCATGGCAATTAGAGCAATAGCGATTTTGATTCAGCTGGGGTCCACCCGTTCCAAGGCTTTGCTGACACTCTCTGCGGGCTGTGACCAGCTTTTAGCTTCGCTAAAAGGTCCCCCAGGAGGCAGATAGGAAATTAAGTCATTTAAAGGCCCATTGGCCGTAAGCCCCAACAGCAGGCAGAGAGACGCTGGGGGCCATTTAGTCTAAAATGCACATGGTTTTAACAGCTAACTACAGGTTTATTACAGCCCCTAGAGAGCGAATTCAAGAGGGAGCGTAAAAGATACGGAGCAGAGACAAAAAACAGAAAGAATAGGTCACTTTTAATAGACAGTTGTGTTGCTGACGAGACAAAATGACAGAAGAGTGAAGTAGAAAATGGAATTGAACTTCAAAATTGCAATGAATAAAGCACAGAGGACTGATGATAGTCCTTACCACAAAGCAGGAACTGCAAAAACCTACAATCATGTATTATATTATTCCACTGCTGAACACAAAGTGGCAGAACAGCAATTAAGTTTCAATACATCTCCTCAAATAAAAAAATAAAAAAATAAAACCCCAAATATTTGTTCCAGACTATGTTCCGACTTGTTAGTCTCGGGCAAAGTACTGGAGGTGAAATCTGCCCCTTTTCATCCAGAATCATGAGTAAAGTGACATACTTGTGCAAGGAAAGAAGAAATGCCTTTAGTGCAAAAGAAGCTCAAAGAGCTGATGCATCTTTTACCCTTAACCTCTCCTGAAGTCTCCTGAGGTCTGTGTGTTTATGTATGAGTATTTTTTGAGTATGTGAGAAAAATCAAAAGACTATTTGATATACATGTGAAAAATTGTTAGAGCCCAAAAGCATGAAGGTAAGACTTATGCAATAGTAGAAAACCTAATTTCAGGGACAATTTGTACCACTTTATCCTTGATGAATTATGAAAACCTTCTCAAAATGGATAAATCGGTTCATAAAGATCACTATTTTTTCAATTACTTATGTGCCTGCCATACACAGGCACATATACATACAGAGTGTGTGTGTTTAATAATGCATGACTGCCCTTCTTTCTGCTTCTTTGATCTGTTAATTATGATAAAACTGGTTGGGGTCTGGTGATTAGTGGTAGCAAAGGCAAGAGTGCCCTGAGTGTTATGCTGCACACAACAAAGTGAAGATGTAAAGATGACAGATGAGGCCTGAAGACAGACTGGCCTGATGGGGGACAAAAAAGAAAGGGTAAGAAACTCTTTCTGTCGTTTCACTTTCAATCACCTCAGTATATTCTGATACATAAAATCATTAATGAGTGGAGTGCTGAGAGAGAATTTCTGTTTTGTTTTTTGCATTTTGTTTTAAGGAGGGGGATTATCTGTTAGCTTATCTTGACATAGTAATCATTTAGCATTACTGATGATATTGAGACAGACATATATTTCACGATTGCTTATCTAACTTTTCCTTTCAGCATATTGTACTTTTGTCTGTTACTTTTCCACAGACATCAGCTTTGTTTGAAGACAAATAAGGGGAATATTTTATTAGATTTTACAGCAATAAGTTAGTTACAAAGGCCAAACTATGTTAAACACATAATAAGCTGCCTGTCGAATAGCTGACTATGTAATGTTATTAATGGAAGTACAAGACTCGTGTTTTTCTCCTGTTGTAGAAAGAAAGTAATTTCATTACCCTGCAAACCTGAATGAGAGGCAACCTCAGGCATTTTACTGCACAGAGAACACAGAGAACAGGGCAGAGCCTTAAAAATGTAACCATAAAGCAGAGTCCCAAAAGCCCTGCTGAAAATGGGTGTAACAAAACACTGCCAGTAACCCAACCGATGTCCATTGCAAATAAAGTCATTGCAATTTGATGGCTGAGAGTGCATCTTTGTGTCCAACAGGTGACCACGGATTTAGTGAGGTGGTGGCAGTGGAGGTTGTCAAATCAAATTACTGTTGCTAAAATTGGATTGGAAAAACTAACCTGAACCCAATTCTTAGCAGAGGTGAAATTCCAACTCCATAAAAAATACTAAAGACCAATGCATATCTTATGACTAATGCATAATGTATATTATAGTCCAATCAAGTGCTCATGCTTATTAAGACCCAACTGCTTGCAAGAGTCAATCTAATGAGTCACAGTGCACAAAATCCTTTCTCTACAGAATTTAAAATTATGAATAAAGCAGATTAGGTATTTATTACAAACCACAAACTTTCACTCATCACAAAGCAACAACAATCAAACTGTAACTTTGTTGTGTAGTGATGCTGTGTAGTTTCTGCCTGTCAGTAAACTACATATTTTATTTGCAGGACTATGGCAGTGAAGTGAGTGCTGATCATGCACTGACCCATAAGTAAGAATGTAATTATATTTTAATGTGGTAATTCTAGCGATGCAGCAACATTACTATACCGTTCTATCTCTAAGCGAACTGGTGAGAGCAAAGATTCAGTCCTGGCTTCAACAAAAGCTGCTACTGTTGCTAATATGTTTATAATAAAAACGATAAAACCATCCTCTAATTCGTTCATCCCAACAAGTCATCCACACTGAGAGTAACTGGATAATACTGCTGACATAATAAACCAACAAATTACTGCTGCTCTCTCATGACTTAAACAAGCTTTGTTCAGCAAGTACAGCTAAATGCCTAATTTCAATTCCCTAAATGAGTTTCATCGCTGGATTTGAAATGGCTCAATGCTGCTATTGTGTCTCTTAAGAAAATATTGCATGATTGGACTATGCTATCAAGCAAAGATACCCCACTAGTGCACACTGGGGTTGCAGGGCCATAAACACACAATATGACAACTGGCAATGACTGCGGAAAAAGAAAAAGAAAAAGACGCAGTGATGCACAGTGGACATCAGCATTTATCTCACTAAAAGAGGTCTTACTGAAGACTTCTGTGATAGGCATATTACTTATAGTAAACAACTTTGATGTCTACTGCCTTATCTGTAGCTATTTTTATACAAATGGAGCAGAGGCCCTTGTGTTTGTGTCAATGTTGTCAAGTAGGAACATCCGTTCCCGGACAGGAGCATGACTCTTCCCCTCCTTATCGGGCTGAGAGAGGTGACAGACAAGAACAGATTACTCCGATATCTCGGGGTGGGGGAAGAGGGAGGGGAGATAAAAAAGCATGAAAGAGAAAAAGAGAGATCACAAACAGAGTTGAAACCTGACCACATCAATATTATCAAGGCATTCTCAATAACATGATGGGGTTTCTTGGGGACTCTATAGGACACGCCTGTGAAGTGTCACATCTTTAAAGCTGGTGTTTGGTAATGAAATTGGTGAGGACTCTCTGCCACACTGCCTTGTGAGGTTCCTGAAATGCTCATATTTTGATGAATTGTTTTGTTGGTGCTCATACAGTGAGGATGAAGTTGTGCAAAAGCATCAAAATCCCAGTGCAGATGTCTGCAGTGTTTTCAACTTGACTTGTAGTTCCCACATACAGTTTTCTGATTCTGAACATTTTGGTTGGTCAAAATATGAAGTCTTATGCTGAGGTGACATTGATGGATGTATCTGTATACCATCAAGCAGAACTTAGTTCATCTCTAACTGGAGTTCATCTTGAAGAGCTGCACAATCAGTTCTTTTGCAGAATCTTTGCTAGAGAGGCTTGAGCACTCGTAAGCAGGAGCAGACAAAACTGATTTAGTTGCTGCTTCCTTTACAAACTGCCAGAATGATTGCCCCGATTAAAGCAACCTTTGGGATGTGCCTCTTTTCATACATGATCGCTTGCCTGCTAGGGACTTAATTACTGTATATTAATACAAAATAATATCTGTTGTCTAATATATATGAGACTTCTGAGCAGCCTGAAACAAATCAGGGACCATAATGTTGGCAAACATTTTTGAACACAGGTGCAGAACAATTCCATGTCAAAGTTACCTAGATCTGCTGCAGTAATGGCTCACTATCCCACTTCTTATGGAAAGTTAAGATTTTCCTATATACTGGCAAATGACAAGTATAAAGGCTTGTTTAAAGGAAAAATTAAATGCACTAGACAGAAAGTTTGTGCAAATTACATATTTTGGCTGGAAATAAATACAACACTGAAGTAAACTCTTAAGTTTTTTTTCTTGCCATTTACCATTCAGAGTAAGTTATTTTTTGGCAAAACATCAAATGCACTGTCTTACTTTGGAAGTTAACACACAATTGATTATTACGAATCTCTTTAATCATCACAACTGAAAACATCCTTAGCTAAGATATTGCTGTAAGCAGAAGAAATGCTGCAGGGTTGACAGGATGCAGGAGCAAACCGACTGTAGGACTGATCTTAATGATGAAACAAAGCAGCTGCTACTAATCTGTAGGAATGATGAGCTCTGAAAGACAGGAAGTTACTTTAATGAACATATCTACTGAGAAAGCTGATATCCTTATGTCCACACTGACAACAGTGAGGATTTGCCCAATTACAGAGAAGCAGATTATTTTCCTGTATTTCTGTCACACCTGAGAGAAAAATGCAAGACAGCTGGGAAATCTGTGAGACAAACATTAAAGATGCAAGTAGGGCTGTGTCTTCTTCTCCTTGGCCTATTAATTTGAACATGCACAATGAATCACTGAAGCGATATATAATGTAAAACTCTATTGCTGGCTTATTAATTTAAACATGAACAATGAACCAGTGAAGCACTACATTAAACTGTATGAAGGCTGACGCATGGCATAAGCGATGTTTGTGATGTGCATTTCATTCCAGATACCTATCTGGCATTTAGACTGCACCCGTTAAAAAACACCAAGTCCTAGATCTCATTACCGAGCAGAAGAAATGGCTTCTCATTTTAATGTGCAAATGATGTACAGCACCTATTCCAGTGTCCTGGAGGGGGTATGAGCGACAGCGGTAGAGACTATGAATCTGGAATATTTTAAGCTGGCCAAGCTGTCACGTCATTAAATACTGATTTGCGAGTCGGTAATCTAATGGTACAGATGTGAAGAAACACACTAATACGAGAACATCAGTCTAAAGGAGAGAGATGTAATAGGCAATTTGCTCATTTCAAGTTGTGCAAAAGGAAAATGTGAAACTGATATTGAATCCTGCAGGAGCTGTGTTACAAAATTATGCACTATACAAAGTTAAGTGCTTAAATAACAAACTACTTGAACCAGATGAACTATGCTTAACCCTAGATACACTTTCTGTACACACAACGAGGGTTCATTACATGATCTTTTGTTCTCATATTTCCTCAAATAACAACCAGGGCATATATCTACCTGAACCACAGAAGCAACTGGCCTTTATTTGAAGCAGACTTGTATTACCTTCCTCTGTTTAATAGGTATATGTATGATGTGATATGAAATAAAGCTTTGACATGAATTGCTCCTATTTGCTCTGTTAAAGTTAAGTTATGCAGTTAAGACTGTCACAAGTGGTGACTCACTCTTGGTAGAGATCAGTTTGAGCTTCTCTGCACAACTCTTTGTTTTAATAAAAAGGGAATGGTCAATCAACCACGCAACCCACTGCACTCATGTTGTCACAGCTCTACTGCTGCTACTGCAAAGTGGAACTTTCCCAACATGCCCACTCCTGACTAGGGTTGTCATGATAATAGAATTTGAAACTTGAACTTTAGTGACTTCTCAAAATTTCTCATAAAATGTTGTTCACTGTTGTGAATGTCAACTACTATTAGTGTTTTCAGCTGGTGTGTCAACTGGTGGAGGTGAAGACAGCACTAGTGGCACCACTAGTGTCACTACTATTGCAAATGAGTATCTAATTCGACAGCAATTTTAGTATGAATTAGTATCAGAGTAACAATTTTTTTCTGACAACCCTACTCCTGATGCTACAATACAAACAGCGCTTCCTGTAACCGTTTCAAACTACAAGCCCTGTTGCCTCATTGGACAAAAACATTCTTCAGAGTAGGGATTTTACTGTAAAACATCTGCAGATGTATTCAACAAGAGATGGACATGATCTTTTTTTTTTTTTTTTTAAACTGTCCTGTATTTGGGAGCTGGCCTTTAGTTGTTCAAATACAAGGAAAGTTAGTATACACTGGTTACACAGACCAGTGTGAAATTGCTTTTAATAAAATTAATCTCACCAGCATTTATACTGACACAAATAAAGCACATAACGTGCAAGAGCAGAGAAGATAGCTCATGAACAAGGCATTTGTACTGCAACAATTATTTTCGCAATCAGTTAGGTTTTTGAATAACTGACCAACTTTTTGGTCATATAATGTCAAAAAGTGAAACAGCAAAGGTGCCTGTTATGGTCTTCTTCAGCCAAAGATGACATTGACAGTCCAATACCTTAAAACACATTCAGTTTATAATTGCATCAGACAAAAAGGCTGCAAATCCACACTGTAACAGGTTAGAAGTTAGAAAAAGTTGGAAAAAACCCCCAACAAAACAAAAACAAATAAAAAAAAGACTAACTGTCTTACCAAATATGGTTTACCAAAATGGTTGTGGACTTCCATCTTTTATTTTGCTCCCTTTCTATCTTCCACATTCTTCATGTCTTCAAATGTTAATAAACTCCTATGCAAGTAAATTTCAATTCATGAAGTTTTTATATATAAGTCTGTGGGGGTGTATATTGCTTCAGCTTTTTGTTTTCTTCTACAGAACATTTTGTATTTTTGCTATAACTGAATGTTTCCCTTGGTTCACTACAGAACACAAGGCAGAGTAAGAAACACTAAAAGACTATAATTCAAGTAACATGCTTTACATGTCACCAGAGATTTCCTTTTAAAGTGACAAAAAGGGTCTAACCAGTTTACAGTGCTTGGAGTAGCTGGGAAACACGATTTTGTTCCTGTTGACCAGGCTGTGTGACACTGTAGCCTGACCTCTGTCCGTTTTTTGTGACAGTCTGTGTTTGGGGATCTCATGGCTTCAAAGCCAACAGTACAAATCAGTGACAGGGAGTAATCGAGTGATGTGACACATAATGTAAGGAACCAATGAGAGCAGTCACAGATCACCTACTCCAAAATGGTGCCTCTGATCAGACCAGAAATGCTACATTCTAATTCCCTATTTAGCTTCTTCTTTTGTTTTTACTTTTTAAAAGTTTTATCTTTTTTCTAAGTACGCACTGAGAATACCAATATTTTCAGTCATATTTTGAATCCTTAACTGAATAAGCAGTAAAGAAAATAGATGGATAGATAGTAAAAAATTCAAAACTATTACAACTTTTGCTTGTTTTATTAGTTATAAAATAAGTGAGCCCTTTTGTGAGAAGTAATTGGAGGAAAAAAAAATCCTGGGGCATTTTCATGAGTAAATTATTTTACAGCAGTATGACAGCTGAGTGTAAAACTTACATGTTGTTATATATTAAAAATATAAATTCATGTGGTGTTTAACTTTCTTGTGACCTAATCTATTGAGACTTCACATTTCAGCGCTCAACCAGGAATGTCAAGGTAATGAATTTCTATAAGCACGAACACTGATGAAATAATACATCCAGATTCATGTACATGTTATTTTAATTGAACTCTCTCATTCATTATGTATTATGTCAGAATGTGACTTGCATACCTTCAATCTCTCCTGCAGAAGCCATTTGTTCACCTGAAAACTCAAACCAATCTCAGGCATGGAGAAACAACAGTAACAGCAGAAGTTTATCAGAGATATAACAAGTTGAGCTATATCTAAAGTTAACATCAAAGGTAAGTCCATAAGGTAAGAAAGCTGCACTTAAACAAAAGCAGAACAGTCCAACAGAGCTTTATTTATACCACAGAGAAAACATTAAACACTACAGTATCTTACTGCTGCTCAGACAGATTCACTGGTTCACAGACAGACCAAAGGAGAACAGACCCATTAATGAGTTCTCTAGTTAGAGAATAAAAAATACCAAGTGGTGCAGGCATTTTAGGAATTATGGTCAGACGAGAAATTAGGAGCTCAGAATAGGAAGCTAAACATCACTCCAGTGGGTGTTACTTCTCTCATTATCTCACTAGATTTAGGTCCATTAAAAATAAATAAATGCATACATGAATAAATAAATAATCAGTTGAGAACAAGAAACAATACTGAAAAGGAGTTCAGGTTCCTCAAAACGAGTGCTAAACATTTATGAAATTGAGCCAATCATCTCCTCTTTTTTCAAGGTATTTTGTTACAGTATCAGACATTATACACAATCTTTACACAGCAGAGGAGGCAATCCAACAGGTCCTGAAGTTGGCTGATTAAAGCCAAAACAATAAAAATATTTTATAATTAAATACATATGGACTTCTGTGTATGAAATATGGCTTAGCTGAAGTATTACCACTTTTTGTTGGTTTCTGACTATAATGTAAAAGTCTTGAACACTTAAGTGCTCTGAGATTACAGGTACTATGATTTGGCATTATATAAATAAAACTGAACTGAAATTCAATTCAACTCTCTACCTTTGAGGTTTAAATTTTAAGTGTGTCACTTAACATTAAACGTTAGCAGAGGTGGTCTCTGGTTCAGGAAAGGTGGGCCTCGGCACTCTATGAATAAAGCTTAATGAAACTGAAATCTGAACAGTGCTAAGTCAACAATCTACTCTTGCAAAGGGCGGCTAACCCAGTCTGACTTTTTCTAGCTGTTCATGTTTGCCATGACCATCTACTTGATTTATAATTTCTTAAGATGTTAAGATGTGAGGAAAACCACAAACCAAATGTTTGAATTTAAATTTTGCAAGGGAAATGTTTTTAAAACGTCTTTTACATACTGTATTTAAAAAATTCTAGAACTACAAGAAGCACAACTACTAACGTTACCACTCCTAGACTATTAATATTAAAAAAAATACTCCACATGTCATGTTGGTGGTTTCTGAGTTGGCTTAGTCCCCTATAATATATCTGAAATTGTCTCTAATGACTAAAACAGGATGCCAAATCAAAAGCAAGCAAAGACCAAGGATCAATAAAAAATACTGCAGGCTTTGCCTGCCAACAGAGGATGGATCAGATGGTGACTTGGACAAGGAAGGGGGAAAAAAAAGAAAACAAAGGAAAGCTTCCAGTTTTAGGGGAAAAACAATACATAAGATACCAACTGCACTACAGTCTGTAGTTCAAAGCTGGTTAAATCTGATGAGAAACTGAACAGCTGTGCAATATAATTGATCCCACATGTGATGTCAGCACACAATCAATCTCAGAAAAAAGAAATCTCTGTGCTCAGTTCTTGGAGAGGTTAGTACTATTGCAGACAAAAGGGACATAAGACTGGCATTCCCGGATATACTAGGAAGCCTGTTGATGTGTAGCTTGATACCCCTCTCAGTGATGAAATTTGGAGTTTGAATCTCTTTCCACTACTCAGTGCAGTTTTCATCTGTTTTAACCTTCATATAATAAATCGTCTTTAATAAAAAAAAGTCATAATTTCAACATGAAATTATTTTGAAAATTAAATGGTTAAAACAAAGCTACAATCAACACATGACCTCTATCATGGCCTACGGAGACCTTCATTTCACAATACAAACACCTCCCCCTCTTTGCTTGTGTTTGCCATTCAATGCCCTTTAATACCCTTGTAAACATCATCTCTCAACACAGAAGGGGGTTGAAAAGCAGGGAACATGCTCAAGATTAGTGTTTACTACCCTTCTAGCAAGGTTTCCCTTCTCCCAACCCTATTATCTTTAATACATAGATGCGCAATTAGCTTCAGACCTTGTTTATTGTTATGAAACAGAAGCTTGAAGGTAAATTCCCCTGCCCCTTTTAAGATGAACTGTTGCATGACACTAGGGGAAAACATAAAACAAAGGTAGTGTCAGACAAATCTGCAGCCTTTTCCCTTAAGATTCACAGGCAGAAATCTTGGGAGTGACCGAGTGTGAAGTTCGGAGGGCCTTATTAATTTCCTCCTCAGTGCTTATGTCTTTCATTACCCCAAGAGGATATGAAGGAGAAAAGGATACCTTAAGTCAGGTTTTATGTGAGTACTTATACAGTACAAACATAGTATATATCAATAAATCCTAAAACCTTAAGAAATGTGAGAATATGCCAGGTAACCAGGGGCAGATCTCAATCAAATGTTGAGATTAGGTCAAAGATTATGGTATAGATGAAAAATAAAAATTAAACCAATGCCTATAAAACATGGCTTCTCAAGGTAATATAATTTTAATAAATGAATATAAAAACATAACACACATTTTTAATTGAACACCCACCAGCTGTGTAAGCTCCTCAAAGTTTTCAGAACTGATACTTTCAGTCAGGCTGTACCCAATTTGCAGCCTTGAGTTCATTGTTTAACAAGTAGTCACTATACAGCCAAACCCTTGTTTAGTACAAGAGACAGAAATTGAATGTAGTTATTGATGCCTGAAGGACAGCTTGACAACTCTGAGGAAGAAAAACAAGTTGAAGCGCTTCATATAATCTGTTTTCTTTCTCCTTTGAAGTTTAAACTGTCAAAAAAAGAGACCAGGGCCAGAAAAAAAAAAAAAAAAAAAAAAGTTGTGGGACTGTCATTTTTTGTTGTGGTAACAGTGCTTTAGGTCCTCATTGCTTGTTATGTTATGCCATTCTTG
>VVAS01067340.1:0-12491 GCA_015103295.1 Ptychochromis oligacanthus
AGTTTGGCAAAAGACAAGATGGCTTTCAGTGTGCGTTCTGTCTCACTGGCTGCCCACAGACCTCGGCTTGTGGTGGGGAGACGGTCATCGACCAGCCCCTCTTCATCCTCGATCATTTCTTCAAAGATGGCTGTCTGACCCTTAACCCTGTGGAGGAATTTTTCTGATTAATCAACACTTGGTTATGTAATCTGATTGATGACTGATCTAAAGAATATTGGTCTACTTACGTGTGAGAAAACAGCTTGGACTCATAATCTATGAAAAGTTCATCTGCTTTGCAAAAAACACAGCTAGAATATGACAAGAGAGAGATATTAGTTATAACTGAAAATAAGTTTCACAGGAAATGCTGTTGAATTTATGAAGAAGGGTTATGAAACACAATGAAAAGCTTTCATATAACTTTATAAATTTAAGTGTTTTAAGGTTTCTAACACTCCTTATGTGAAGATATAAAATGCTGACAACATACTTATTGAGTGGTAATCGCATAGGCCTGAGATGACAAACTGTGGCCTCCTCAATAACTTCTTTCGAAGCTGGACCTTCAAGACTTTTTACTGCATCTTGCACTGTCTTTTGAGATTTCATCAGATCTTGCATTTGCGTGGTGAGCAGAAACTGCAGACCATAGGCATCACGGAACCTGCGGGATACCAGACTTTTTTAAGCATGCTGGTCTTTTTAAACTACAAGATAACTGCTAGTAACTACTATGTAACTACTAGGAAATACTTGGTAAAACAAAATGCTTACTTGTCTGCCATAGAGATTTTGTGGGCTTGTTGTTTGTAGCTGGATGTCAGCTCATTCTTGACACGGGACACCAGATCGTCATCAGTGGAGCAGCGGACTGCCCTCTGAATAACATCCAGCCACCAGGGAGAGTTCAGCTTGACCTTGAGAAAGCAAGTTAATGATAGAAATATTTAACCAATTTAAGTGTATGTTTAAGTAACAGCTGGTTTTGAACTGATTGATGCCGCCACCGGATTGGAAAACCAAAGCTAAAATGTAACTGTCTGAAAGTGAAATACCTGAGGGTCAGAAGGTTTTGGTATTAAAAAAAAAAAAAAAAAATCTCTGGCTCCAATAGTACCGCATTTGTCAATTATGATGCCATTAGCTAAATTTACTAATTTCTGATCACTGTGTTAATTCTTTTTTTTGAAAATAAATTGATCAATGAATAGATTTATGCCTCCAACGAGAGGTAATAATTGTAAGATATGTGTGGGGGTGGGGTGTGGCTCCGCTGCAGGGGAAGAAGTGGAACGGAGGGTAGTGCCAGGAGAGGTTGGCTAGCATTTTCGAATCTTGCCTCTCCTGTTTATGCAGTAAACAGGAGAGGCAGGAGAGGGCCGAGGGAGCTGAGCAGCATGGCGGGCAGCTGGTGAAGCTGCTGGGGCAAAGCACTGAGCAACGTCTTCAAAGACACCTGCAAATAACAAACGCACTGAGTAATAAAGATAAACAACAAACTGAAAGAACTATGTCCAAACTGTGTGTGTTGGGAACCCACAGTGGCCAAGACATGCTACATCATGCAAACTACTTCAAAGACAAAATATGAATTATGATAAAGTACATATTAGATCATTGCTATCTATATATCAATCTCAGTAGAGAAATGACTATAAATTTCATTTCATTTTAAAGTTTTACAATTTGCTATTTGTTCAAAGATATTAAGAGAAATGTGAACCATGTTAGTAGATCAGAGTACTAGCTCTAATTTCCCACTATGCTGTTTTGTTTTTACTGTACTAATTTGTTGGAGTTTATTAAAAGACCAAAATAAATTTTGATTTGAATATACTTCTATTGAGTTAATTTTATGAAATGCAGAGGATATAGTAAATATATTCAGTTGAACTGCAGGCTGACATAAAAAAGGCAATTAATGCATAAATTCTGTGATCTTAAAATATTGGCTTTGCACTCCTAAACATCAGGTATATATCTCTTTATGTCACTGGATAGATTTCTGTTATGCGTTATTATATGTAATATGCAAGCTCTCTGAGAGTAAAGAAGTTCTTACTTTTCGCTTCAGCTCCTTTATGTTCTGTAGCACCGGCTGCAGGGCCTGACGGGCGTCCGCAACCTCAGAGTCGTATTTGGTCATGTAGTGCTGTCGCAGCTGCTCAGCCTACAGAGACAGGGAGAACGATAAAGCTGCAGGAGTAACTCTTAAAACACAAAATAAGTCAAGCTTTATTCATATAATAAACTACTGTAAAATCCCCATAGAAATAAATACATTTTAACAATAGAAATATATTTGTGAATCACCTCTTCACCTAGTCTGTCATCTCTAAGGGTAGGAGGAATCCCAGGGTGCTTTGCGCTCAGCAGTTCCATCAAGTTGTGAGTAGCATGAAGCCTCTGTTTTACCACAAAAGATATAAGTAATCATTTATTTTTGCATCTGTGAATTGATCACAAAATATATCCAATAAATGAACATACTAAGAGGCAGGAACATAAAGAATCTAGCTCCTGTTTTTTAAGTATTGTGTCCGTGTCTTTGTAGAAGTGAAACCTTTCATATGCTAAATGCAACTATGTAAAAAAAACATGAATAGGATTCATTACACACCTGTAATGAATCGGTTTTCAGTCTGTCTTTGTGCTCTTCTGATGAACGAAGCACTTCTCTATACATCTCTGCTGCCTCTACAAACTCACCTGCAGGTGCAAAGGAAATAGTCATCCTTAGTGACACTCAAAATGTCCATCACATGTAGGGCTAACAAGATGGCCTATACAAACCACCTCAGTACAGGGAAAATAAACATATCGTTTTACTGAGACCAGTTTTAACAAAACATCCCAGTACAAAAAGTGTTGGGAGACACAAAGATGAGATCATGGCCTCTGTTTTGTTTAGGCTAATTCCCATGGGAAACTGAGAGCAAAGGGAGCAGATGTATAGAAGTGGGGATTTATACCTCTGATGATGTGGATTCCAGCCAAACCATTGAGTGCGCACACCAATTGTCTGTGAGCTTCTTCACACTCTACTCGACATTTCTTCTGCAGGGACTTCAGGAGCTCCTCCATCGTCATGGTGCTGTGGACAGGAGGCACACAGACAAACCCACTTAACAAATCCTCCAATGCAGATTACATAGAAAGGTTCAGCTTTAAATAAACACAACTCCACGCATCATAATGGACAAAAAGATTGCCGGGGGGGTTTCGCTGTTCCTAATGTTGTGATTTAGTCTGGCTGGATTGCTAATTAACTGCTGCAGCTGCCTTTAAAAAGCTTTAATATCGTGCACAAGCACCTTGAGAACCTGACACCAAGTACCTTTTCTGCAGAGGCAGGAACTCCCCCCTCACAGCCTGTGGATGGCAGCAGGCCTGGCGCAGCCTCAGCAGAGGGCACAGGATGGTATTTACGGTACGGCGGTCGAGGCTGCCGAGTTTCAGACTCCAGTCGGAGATCTTCCTGAGATTGACCAAAGCGTCTTGGGAGCAGACCTCGTGCTGACGGTGGTAGAAGTGACCCTCAACGGGCGAGAAGTGCAACCAGTGCACCTCCTCTGTCTGAGGGGGAATCTGAATCTGGAGAAAGATTAACAACAACATCAAATACCATGCGGGTACATTTTCTAAGAACAGTACAAACTTTGAAATATATTATTTTGTCTTGCTGACTTATGTCTTCTGCCTTTTTTTTTTAATAAATAAATGCAGTTTTCCAAGAAGAGAAAACAGAAAACTTGGAGGTTCTGTTTCACATGAAAAAATGGGTCAGGCAAGACAAAATATTTCTTCAAGCACTCTCAGGCAAAGAAAGGACAAACGTTCAGAGAAATGTTCTTAAAATCCCACCTGATCAATGACATCTTTTTTAGCTGATCGCCATAATATTTGAGCGATTACATTGTACAGAGGTTCTGTATTTCCACGTCGGTAAGGACGATAAAGCAGTTGGTCCCACCAGTGTTTCACCCAGTATGGATCAACACCCAGGAAAAGCACAAGGCCATACAGATCTGCACAGTGAACAAATTAAAAATCTTAATGATTTTTTTTTTTTAGAACTGAAGAGACCAAAGAATGCAGTAACATGCTTGTTACTTGTAGCCTGCTTGATTTCTTTTAATTTTGTTTCCATGTTAATATTTTCTTCACATTACCTTCTAAGCCTCTTTGGACTGGAGTGCCACTGACACACCAGCGGTTAACAGATGCAAGACGCAGAGCCATCTCTGCAGCCTGATGGGAACACAAGGTGGACACATAAACAAAGTCTGAATAAACAAAACAAAACAGAACAGAATAACATTTCAGATACAACATGAATTGGATTCCCTCAGCTCACCTTCGCAGTGGGACATTCAACCATCTGAGCCTCATCCAGACAGATTCGCCACCACTCCACAGCTACCAGAGGACTGGGTATGGCCATGTATCGCTTCTGGTTGCGGAAGCGGCGCCCATCTTTGCTGTTACTGTGGGGAATGTCAACGTAGTTGAGCTCAGAACGTAGCACATCGTAAGTGGTAATGACCACGTCCTGCTCGGCGAGCATGTGAGGCTGGATGAATCCATGTTTCTTCACCCCCTGATAAACCTAAGTTGACAAAATAATTAGGCATAACAGCTTTTTTTCAGTGTGTGCTCTTTGAAAATCCAAGGAAATGCAAGGAAACACAGATGAGAGATAAATGTGCGCATGCATTAATAAACTGTAAAAGTCATGTGGTGCTTGCACAATGTGATGTTGATCAACTTCATAAATATTATTGCTTCTGAACCATCATTGCAACTGACTACTCACACTGTTGTGATGTTATACCTTTGCAACTCGGGGGAAAAACAGCAGAAAAATACTAAATACTTTACTTAGACTTAACCCTCAAACAAAGTGTAAAAATGTAGGGTAAAATGTAATGATTTAAGTAAAGTGAGTGTGTGATGTAGTAGGTGTGTGGTGTAGTACTGTAATTCAACGAATAGGAAAAAGCTTCATTAGTATTTTTTTAAAAGTTAGAAGTTTGCCTTTAGGGCTTCCTACCAGAAAGGAAGCCCTAGAAATACACCCTCTCACAAACTATTGTATTTTAAAACAAACTCTCTTCCTAAACCTGACAAAGCAGGTTTGTTACTTACACCTAACCAACCGGTTCTCGTGCCTAAACCTAACCAAACTCCAACTGCAAATGGGACTGAAAAAACGGAGTCAAAACTGACTTTTTGTTTTACTCAGGAGATAAAAATCAGTCTCTCAGGTGAAAGTTTTGTGTTCGATCCATTTATCCACCACAACCTGTTCCTTACACTGACTTTGTTGCCCTTTTTATACCTCACCTGACTTATGAAAACCTTTCTTCTTGAAAATGCTTCAGTAAGAAAGCCTTTTCTGCCAGAAAGCCCAGAAGGCAAACTGCACTACAGTTTTTTTCCATAAATAGCAAAGCTTTAACATCACAACAATGTAATTAGTCAGTGACCGTGATGTTCCTGGAGCAACATGGAACAGCACCTGTGAAGCGCCAGGGGCATCTTCAGCAGGAGAGACAAGAAAAGGAAGGGAACATTTAATGATACATGTATGTTAAATAAAATTTCTTTATGTTCATAATCAATTATGCTCTCTCTTAGAAGTGAATATACAGAATTCAACTATGTACAGAGGCAACAAATGGAACATACACACAGCAATAATGTTTCCTTTAAATGTGGTGCACTATGACTTGATACTTTTGACGAAGTTTGGGAAAATAAACACAGACCATGATTAACAGCTGTTATCAGCAACTGCATTACTTGCAATTATTTGGACATGTCCAGGTAAAAGACCTCATGGTGTCTCGATATCATATAAATTTCATTTAGAAGGTATTCTTAAAAAATTTATTGGAAGGCAGAATAATCACATATAGTGTTGCTGGGACCAAATATTTTAACATTTGGCACTATTATATGTGTATTTTAGATTCTGAGCATATTATATGACACATTACCAAGAGACTGATGTATGAATCTACTCTCTCACCAGCACTTGTAAGGAGGAGGACCTGATATGCTTGTTGATCTCCTCGACCCACTGGTGGCAGATGGAGCTTGGTGAAATGATGAGGGTGGCACCTGTGGACACCGGTTTCATGGCGACTAGGCAGTGAGGGCAGTAGAAAGGTGTAGTTTCAAGGCTCTCCTCTTTATAGTTCACACAGTCCGCATGCTGCCACAGCTGACAGTTCATACACTGGACGCGGGCCTTGTAGTCAATGATGCCCAGTTCACCACAGATGCACTCAAATCTGTAATCAGGGGTGTTGAAGGGGACGACAGATGCTCTGGTGGGGGTTTCTGTCTCCTTGTCATCAAGCTGTGAAGTTTCTCCTCCTTCTTCAGGGAGATCATCTATCCTGCACATGTCTCGTGTATCTGGCTCACTTTTATCCTGAGACACCAGTAACAGTGCTGTGGAAGAATCCAGCATCTCATCTGACTGATCTGTTTTATCATTTAGACTTTTATCCCACTCCTTCTTTGTTTCTGTTTCCTCTGCGACAGGACAGTCAGATGTAGGGGTGCTCAGATCTCTCTCATCTTCTGAGAGGGAGTTTTGTAGAGCTGCTTCTGCCTTTTCTTTTGCTCGTCTCTGAAACATTTTCCTGGGCGCACTCTCTGTGTTTTTGGAACTCTAAGAAAGACAAATGCAGACCAAACTCAGATAACACAAGAAAGTCATATTTGTAGCATAAAGCATTCATATTAGAAGTTCTTTACTCTTACAGACTTCGATGGTCCTGCAAATGTTTTCTTTGTTTCTTTGTATTTCTTTCCCAACTTGAACGACCCTGCCAAACCACGACCTTTGACCCGGTCAACCATGCCTTCATCTATGAGCTTTGTCAGCGTCTTCCTGATGTGGTTGCGGTTCTTGAGGAGGTCATAACCATACGTGGCTCGGATGTAGGTGAAGACAGCATTGACTGAGGCTCCTTTGCCAGATCTCATCTCCTTTATTGCAGTGAGTAGCATGACACGCACGGCTGGAGAAAAATAAGTATTATTCAAAAGACGTGAAACTTCAGTGACTTATGAGGACTGTCTGAAAGGACTGTGAGTGACATACTTGGGTAGGATATTTTAATTTTAGGCTGAGCTTCAGGCTTGCAGCTGGTAACTTTCTTTCTTTCTAGCGGAGGAGGAGGAACAAAGTAATTCACAGATTTTCCCTACAAAGCCAAGAGGTTAAAAAAAAATCATAAACAATCATAAAAATACATAACATTTTATTACATAGGTTAGGGAAGAAAAAGGCAAAACTGTAAAACTTTTTTAACTGTAGCAGCCTACTAACCACAGGGAGTGTGAGGGCCTCCTGTTCGAGGTCCTGCCGGGTATGAAACAAGATTAGAGCCAGAACTTCCACCGTCTTTCCAAGTCCCATCTCATCAGCCAGTATCCCACCAGGCCACTCAATGCCAGCCAGTGGAAATTCTCGAATTAAGCTGAAAATTTGAAAAAGAAAAAAAAAAGTGTAGCATCACTGGAAATGTCTCATACCTGAGAGTCACCTAAATGTGATAAACTTTTTTTTTTTCCACTGGTAGTATGTCTTCATGCATGTAGTTTTAGTTTTGCTTTGAGATAACAATTCTTCTGGCATTTTTTATGCTAATGATGCTTAAAGAATAAAAAAAACACTAACAAAATGCACAGTGACCAGTTTTTAATGGAATGTTTTCTACTTAAATAGTAGTCCTCACAAAAACTGCTGGCAGTGAGGCCTGTGGATTATTCTGAGTTCACATGGAAACTGTTTGTGGAAAGACTTGATTCCTGGGATATTTATTATACTGGAAAGGCAGCAAATGTTTCTGAATGATCTGAACCTTTAACATGAGAGGACCCTCATTCTTACCAGCCAGTAAAAGGGTTGTAAAACAACTTCTTGCCACACAAAGTGACCAACTCCCGCCAGAGGAAATGCAACAATTGTTCTGCAAAGAAACAGTAAATATTGAATGTGTAGCTTTACTTTTGTGATGTTCCATTTACGCAGATTGCAAATCCCTTTGAAAGAAAGAATTACCAAAATGGGAAAAACACTGATATCTCAGTTTCAAAGATTCTCAATTTCAAACCAACACAAGTTAAAAATCCTATTAAAGGAGCACATGCATCAAGGGAATGAATAGATGTACTTAAAACGATGGACCTACCTTTACTTGAGGTGTTCCTGCATTTCTCTCTCCTCAGCATCCAGTTGACTGCCTGACTCTGATAGGGCCTGAGTACAGGAATAAGAGCCTTATGCTGGACGTCATAAGTCACCTCCTGGCTTTCTTCCTGGTGCAGATGCCTGATGTAATCATAGAGCTCCTCAACATTTTGTCTCTCCAGGTCGGTATCACATTCTTCCTCTTCATTCTCTACGACTTCTATATGGAAAATACTGCAATAAAATCACTTTTCTCTGGACAGGATGTCAGGATGAATTGTAAGAATCATGCTGCTATAATAATGAAGCTCCTGTGGAATGAAAAACTTACCGGGAATAATGAAATCATAGAAATGCTCCATTAACTTCTGCATCAGCTGGTTTGCTTTCTTCAGCCGAGCATTTCCTTCGCTGAGGAACTCTGGCTTCCCAAGCCCAGTTTCCAGTAAGTAAATCCCCACCTGCCAAATAGAGCCAAACAGCAGCTTAAATAAGAAATAATGTTTAAAGCTGTGAGCCTGAGAACTTGAACTGTTTGATATTTTGACTAAAGGAGCAGATTTTCACTCCAGCCAAAGACAGTTGATTTTTCTGTTTGAAAAACACCATATGACTATTTGGTCTTAATGAAAGCAAGCAGGGTAATTGTGTGACCTATTCATATATTCATAAAATCAAGTCATGGGCCTTTGCATGTTGTATCCCATTAGAAATACCTCCATACCTTGACTGAGTCATCTTTTGCCTGATGACAGAGCTGCACCACCCTCCTCTTCTGCAGCCAGTCGAGGTCTTCCAGTGGGATCCTACGGAGGCTGCATTCTGCCGTACAAGTGTCCTCATCAGGCCTCCACTGCAGCCCTGAGCTGTCATCACAGCTGCTGTAACTGAGGCAGAGCTGCTCACCCATCCTGTGAAACGTGAAAGCTCTCTGCTCACAGTCAGATGGGAGCCAGGCTGGCCTGACACTGAACTCCCCAATGAGTGCTTTCCAGATGTGGCCGAGCTTCAAAAGTGGCAACACAGTGAGTCCCAGAGAGGTAGAGGCAGCGGTGCTATCAGACGACGTGCTGGGAAGTTCTTCTGAAAACCGGACAGAGCGGGAGCAGGCAGCCTCTGTGGTGCCCTCTGAGGTGGAGAGAAGGGTGCTGCTGGGAGTGGGGTCCACTGAAAGAATGGAGCAGGTTGGTATCTGGTCATCTTCCTGGATTGCCTCATTTTTGCGGTCCTCCAGCATGTTCCAGTTCAAACTCTTCTTGGCTTCTTCATCCACCCTTACAGGAGGGGCCCTCTTTCTCCGGCTACTCATGTTGAAACTCTGCAGAGAGCAAATATTTTGAAATGCTCATTAAAAAAATAACACCACCTCATATTCATTTATGTCTACATCAGCAGCATAGGCCAAATATTTACATTTGCTAGGCAGAGATAAAATGTCCTTCCTGAGTTTCTTTGGAATAAACAATATGTTACACATCACCTAATGATGACAGTAACTTATTTATAATGTTTTAACATAATGACAACCTTTCTTTCATACGGACAGAACTAAGTAACATCCAACCTTCCACCTTTGCACTTAGTATATTTTTAGTTTTCTTCTGTTCCTTTTTATTCCTCCTTAGATAGTTACTTTTTGCTATATGTGCTTAAACAGGACTTAATATACTCTATTAGAGCAGTTTTGCATGATTCACATTTCAAAATAATCCATATTTATTTAATACTGGGCCTTGGTACAGCCCCTGAGATCATCCGTTGTTAGAAACAAGCCATTTTAGCCCCCTCTGTCAGCTAAAAAAGGCGCTATTCTGAAAACACCCAGTTCAGAGCACCTGAGCTGGTAGATCCACAGCAAAAAATGTTTCTACAAGCATTATTTTTATATTAATATTTGTGATGTCATCTGGTACAGGCATAAATACTTCTGTGCTCACAGGCAGAGCTTTGTGCCTGAGATGACCATATTAGGGAGAACTTGTGATGTCATACAAACCCCAAAGTAGAAAAAAAATAAAACGCCTGAAGCCAAGCATTTAGAGCAGTCTGACGTCTGACCTCGGCTCACAGAGATTACTTGTACATATGCCGATGTCATTATTTGAAACTTTGGCCATGTTTAAGATGAGCATCCACCATTGTAACAGTATATATGAAAAAAAAAATTAAAAATAAATAAGGACAAGCATAATAGGTCTACTATAAAAACTTGTGAGCAATTGTTACTCAGGTCAGCCACCATCTAACAGCCAAACGCTGTACATTATTGGTAAAAAAAAAATTAGGCCTGTTATATGCTATTTTTTATGATTTCTGCAACTTTATCACCTTGTGAGATAGGGTGGAAAATTTTGTTAAGTATTCACGATTAATAAAAAAGACACACAGCTTTGAAGGTAACCACTCAATTTTTTTCCTTGTTACGGACACTGCAGACTGGTTGTTACAATTACCAACTATTTACCCCTGGAAACCTCTTGTCGTTTGGCAAATTTGTCAAATTCCTTTATTTTCATGCACAGATAAATGTTAAGTAACAAAGCAACAATTTGGACATTATCTTAGGATAATGGAAAAGATGATCATGTTACACATCAAATATGTAACATTTCACTGAAAACAAGTACACGCTAAAAAGTTAAAGTTTAAGGAATCAATTTAATTGTACTTTTATTTGTCATGTATTTTTAAATCTGACATAAAATTGAGCAAAACATATTAAAATTTTTCTCATTTATGCATATAAATTTGTTGCATATAAGCCCTATGATGCATTTCATCTACTATTATGGACACTACAGCCTGCAACATGCTGCACAAAACTCGTCCCACAACCCTGTAACCCAATTTATCCTTATGCCTGCAGCAATTATTAGTTATAAATAATCAAGTATGGTAAAGTAATGTTTATATTCGCTGTGGCATCACTCAAGATATGGGCTGTTGTTATGGACACTACACAGTTTTTCAGACAAAGTCTGCAATTTTGCACATAACATTTTGACATGAAGAAAAATGATTATAGTCAAAAATATATTCTCAGTAATTACAAGTCTTATATTTTATATTAAAAAAAAACTAACAAATAATCTGAATGCTCAAAAAGGAGGAATTGTGAAAAAAACAAACAAACTGTTGTCACGCTCCAGTTTGAAAAAGAAGCAGAAATATCAGTATTAACATTTTGTTATCTTTTTGGACATGAAAACTGAAAAAGAATTAAACATGTACCATTTAAAAACTGGTATTAGAGGAAGTGCAAATGTGTTACCTCATAATTTGGAGGGTTTTTGCATTCATATATCAAATAAACAACAATTTATATTAGGTGATTACAACCAAAACCTGTGTGAACTTCATCACTAGGACCAGCTTCATATGATCAACACCAACTCATACAAAATTATATTATTTACGGAAAATTAATATTTTGTTACACAGGTAAACCCAGTGTTGCCATTTGATTGTGGCTGACCCGTATTAGGGTGACACCAGTTGTGATTTTCAAGGCTGATTTCATTTCTGTTTTGCTTTGTTATTATTATTCAGCCATAAACGTCATCTCATTTACCAACAGACCAATGCCATTCTGACACCAGTGGTCAGCTGATATATTAGTGCATCCATTTCTTTCTTAGATAATGTGTTTGGACTTGAAGTAAACGTTTTCAGAAATTCAAAACTAAATAGTCAAAAAACTAACATAATTTTGTGCAACAGACACTCCTATGCCATCTGTTACTAATTAGATCCTTTTACACAAACCCAGGGAGGAAATTGTTAATAAACAATAGCTTGTTTAGTCAATTTCAGGAATGGCTTTGGCCCTCCTCCAGGGGACTCTGCAGCATCTGAGTCTGTATGAGGTACTTACTGCGGTATTAACCTGTCAAAGTGAACGAAACATATCCCACAAGACAAACTCTGTCACTTCTCGTGCATTTAATACTGCCACACTAAACATTTAAGTTTACATCCGCAGCTGAAGTCCGTCACTTCACATTTCCCGTGCAGTGTGTCTGTATATATCACTCGAGCTAAATGTACTGCTAGCTGGCTAACTTGTACATCTTCTACACGATGGCTTACAGGCCACTGTTTTAAAATTAGCTCCTAGCCTTTCGGGGAAAGTTTTCCCTCCGAGAACGCAGTCAGCAGCGATAGCATCATTACATACAGCCTGTGGTATAAACGCTGTTACACAATCAGAGCGCTTTCGCACAAGCGCGCCGCATTTCATCGTTTGACTGGAGCGAGAAAATTAAAATAACGATAATAGAAAAGAAGCATATTT
>VVAS01067376.1:21778-32010 GCA_015103295.1 Ptychochromis oligacanthus
GGAGACTCCAAATCACATTTCTTAGAATTATTTTCAACAAGATATCTTAAGATTGCAATATGCCCATAGGCTCAACAAATTCCTGACTTCTTTGACATAATGCCTCCCCAGTGCTGCTACTAATGTGTTAGGCAGTATAGAATAGCTTTATAGTGTTTAAAGTCAAGCCTGGCTGGGGGTCTGGGGGTCTTGGGATGCCCCTGCCGCCATCAGTATTTCCATAAACAGCAGGGAAATGAGCTATGGGCTATGCTGAGGCAGGGTGCCTTTCCAATCTTTCCCCAGGTTGTTCCTTATCCAGAACTTAAGCCATTAAAGCTATCAGACCTGAACCTAAAAACATAGCTACAGAAAACAGTCTTCCCGAGTCAAGGTACTGAAACTAGAGGAAGTCTTCAATAAGATTTGAAACAAAAACAAAAAAAAAAAAAAAAAAGAATAAAGGAGTGCGCCCCCCCCCCCCCCCCCCAAAAAAAAACAAAAAACAATAAACAAAAACAAAACAAAGACAACCAAAAAAAACCAAAAACCAATAAATAAACAAACAAACGAAAGAAAAAACAGTAAGCGTACTTGCCAACATCCTTACTACAATAACACTGAAGGTGTGTGTACATGCATTGGCACAACCACATGACTGGTCATATGTTTACCAGTTTGGCTATCTACTGGCTCTTTAGAGGAAGGGACGGGACCACTGCTCTCTCTGCCATTACAAAATTTTCTTAGAGATTTATTTTCTTGATTCTTTGACTGCTTTGGTATATAATGCCTCTGACTGCATATGACTGCAACTGGAAATACCACTGCTAATTAGTCCCCACCTGCTATATAATGTATGCGATTGCTAGTATACATATATCTATAATGTATATAGTGATTGTGTAGTATGCTGTATTTTCTACACTAGGACAGTTTTAAGGGGAATTCTTTGTATTTGCGCAAAGAATGGCCACTGGGCTGAAAAAGTAGGTCAAATATGCTGCTGACATGATCCACACAGAGACTCACCAATTTCATAGTGAGCTGTGCTTTCTGAAACCAGAACTGTACCACAGTCAGCCTGCACTAATGACACAGCTTTATGTTTTAAGTGTGAAACTCATTCCCTGTCAACCTTTTGACAGGCTACCAGGCTGGCCTATTAAAACCTATCCATGTATAATACCCATAGAAAACAAGTGGGATTGCTTTTCACCAGCACATTAGGTCACACTTAATTATATTTTCAAGTTGCTCTTATATGGCATAGACCTTTATTTGTTGTTCTGCTCTGCTTCCATGGATTCCAAAGCACAGCACCTGCATAAGCCCTTACCTGAGTGTTATTTTGGATTCTTTCCAAGTGATGTAAAGAAGACCAGACTTGTAAAACATGTCGGGAAGCCACACGACAAAAAAATCTTTAGCATTCTTGAAAAATACATATGGTTAACATTGATCTTTAAATTCCATGCCACAAGATGTCAAATGACATATATGTAGATTATTGAGTTTTTTTAGGGTTTCATTCTTGATAAGGAACAGGAAAAAGGATGAACATCAGGGAAAGTGAGCAACTTTGGAATTCCTAAACTTTGATCATGAGCCGTATATGTGGACAGCTGTCTTAATGTTATTTGCAGCAAAAGCATTGTTACACTGTTAAATCACTGCATGATTTATGTTGAGTGAGTTTCAGACAAGGCCACACAGGCTGCTCATGCTTTCAACATCAAACTAACGAAGTCTGAATGAAATCCTGTTCGTCTGAATTCTCACACGTTCCATATTTACTGGTCTCATTTGGTGGTTTCTGTAACAGTCGGGGTGAGCTCGACAAAATCCTGAGCCAGTCCCATTCTTTCCACTCAGATCATAAAACTCAAAGTTTTCCTCCCAACAGAACGTCCCTTGTAGGCCCAACCACGAGGAACAGTGAGCCCTGAACAGCAAGGATTAGCAAGCTACATTGAGCTTAAAGTCAGAGTTTTCTGTGTCACAAAAGTGGCTCTCTTTTTACCTGGCTAGATCTCTATGGTATCTTATGTTGAACACATAACCTGGTCCAAAGCAGGTTATGCTCAGAGTTTTGGTTTAAAACCTGCTGTAAGCACCACATTTTCACTGTTTCCAGTATGCTTCTAGTGTGATATAGATTCTCTGTTGAAGGCAATTTATTAAGCCGTACTTTACCAACACCACCGAATGAAACCCAGCAGTAAAGTTACATCAGCACCAAGTGCGCATCACATTGTCGCTGGATTTTGCACGCATTCAGTTGGTGATGCAGAAAATGTATTAATGTGTTCATGTTTGGTCCTAATCTGTTGCTAAGTCTCTTTTACACTGCAGGAAATAAAGCTACTAGAACACAGATAGAAAAATTGATCAGTTAGATTTGTAGGCTATCCCCAAGAACATACAATCAATCAATACAATTAATTTCACTTTGATCTGACGAGAAAGGGAATCTGTCCACAGGACAACTATTAGTCGTGCACTCCACAAATCTGGTTTTTATGGAAGAGTGGCAACAAGAAGGTTTTCTTGTTGAAAGAAAGCCATAAGAAGTCCCATTTGCAGTTTGCCACAAACCATGTAGGACACAGCAAACATGCAGAAGAAGGTGCTCTGGTCAAATGAGACCAAAATTGAACTTTCTGGCCTATATGCAAAACAGTATGTGTGGTAGAAACCTAACAGTCCACATCAACCGGAACACACCGTTCCCACCATGAAACACGGTAATGGCACCATCATACTATCATACTGTGGGGATGCTTTTCTTCAGCAGGGAAAGGGAAACTGGTCAGAGTTGATGGGAAGATGGATGTAGCTGCAAAAGATTTGAGACTGGGGCAGAGGTTCACCTTCCAGCAGAACAACGACCCTAAACATACAGCCACAGCTTCAATGGAATGGTTCCGATCAAAGTGTATTCATGTGTTAGAATGGCCCAGTCAACGTCCAGACCTAAATCCTACTGAGAATCTGTGGCAAGACTTGATAATTGCTGTTCACAGACGCTTTCCATCCAACCTCACTGAACTGGAGCTAATTTTCAAAGAAGAATGGGCAAAAATTGCAGTCTCTAGATGAGCAAAGCTGGTAGAGACCTATCCAAAAGACTTGCAACTGTAATTGCAGCGAAAGGTGGTTTGACAAAGTACTGACTCAGGGGCGCTGAATACAAATGCACGCCACACTTTTCAGATTTTTATTTGTAAAATATTTTGAACACTACGTATCATTTCCCTTCCACTTCACAGTTATGTGCTACTTTGTGTTGGTCTAGCACATAAAATCCCAACAAAATACATTTAAATTTGTGGTTGTAATGTGAAAAAAAGTGAAAAGGTTCCAGGGGTATGAATATTTTTTTCAAGGCACTGTATAAAGTTCAAAGTTTCAGAGCTCTAATGTGCAGCTGTTACGTCAGAAATAAACGGCAGCATCAAATGGCATAATATTTATTTTACTGCTCTGCGTGGTTATAATGATCACGAATTCACAAGATTAATGATTTTCAGCAGCATTACTCTTTTGACTTATTTGCATCAACACTGTTGCATTTTACTGTTATATTTTTTATGATCTTTAGATACCTTTATTACCCATTTCTCTGATAATGTCTGTGATTGCAGCAAGCAGTGCTCAATTGATCCATTTTGTGCAGAAGAATGAAATGACACATCGACCCCCCACCCCCCAACCCTTTTATGTGAACGTTCACAGAGCCTGAGGCAGAAAGCCTGGGTTAACCATGAAAGGTGACAATACTGTTGTAATACCAGTTATCACATTAGGTTTTGTCAAGCCAGCTAACACAAAGAAAGCATGGCTATGTTGAACTTTCTTTGTAGTATACCCCTCAGCAAGCCTTCTACTAAACCACAACTTCTTTAAACTACCACTTTTATAGAGTGAATGGTGTATATGTAAAAAACAAACAAACAAAAAGCTATGCAATATATTGATTTTTAAGAATGCAACTGTATTCTGATTTTTAATTGTAACTGTAATTAAAAGTTAGTCATGTTTGTACTGTAAATATGTAAGTCTAGCCCATTTATTCTATTAGTCCCCAACACTTCAGCCCTTTTGTACATTTTCTGCCCTTTTGTGTCACTGCTCCACTGAAACATATTAATGTCAAACTACTATGTTGTATGAGTGCTGTGATAAGATTTAACTGCCTTTAAAGTGAGAAGGGGGAAAAAAACATGATGTCATGTTTTTCCTTTCAGTTCTCAAGGGAACCAGAGTACGGGTGGGGTGACGGTGCTGGTGGTGGTGGTGGGGCGCGGGTGATGAAACATCAGCTCATGGAAAAAAGAAAAATTGTGTATATCTGTTGTCCTGAAGCACTGCTTTATTGAAAAAGTTGTGTTAGATGTATATGAGTGCTGCAGACCCACCACTGTCCTTTCTTTTCCACTTCCTCATATCTGTGTGGGCTTGTTTTACAAGTTGCTGCAGAAACTTGCATGATTACTGTATACTAGTTTAATAGAAGCAGAAATTACTTTTTAAACGGGGACTTCAACAAATCATTTAAATGTTGTTAACCTGTTTACAACATTTTCCAAATGACAGCAATGAGAACCACGAAAGTTTACTTTTAAAATTGACCTTTAATCAAGATTTATCCACTGTTAAACTTGACTTATATTCTAGCCATAATAGAAGCTTTCCTGCTGTAACACCCAAAGTATTGGTAAGCAACCAGGCAGCTCTCTCAAAATATTAACTCATTCACCAACAGGAAAAGGCCCTCTGTGAAACATTTCCAACCTGAAAATACTTTCCACGATCTCTCCCATGTGGTAGCAGCTTTAAAATGCATTGATTGATTACCATTTCAATATGGGTGTAACACTTTCCCACTGACCTTTTTATGATTCAGTGTTCCTCCACCTACTAAAGATTAGAGATGGAAAGAGAACTAATCACTGCACCAACACCATGGTTTTGGATGAGATTCAACAATGAGTCACTCAAGACACCAAAAGCACTGTCGTTCATGTGCTGACCACAGTCAGCTGCAGCTGTCACATAAGAGAGGGAAGAGAACAAGGAGGGTATAAAAAGAATAAATGCCAGTATTGCGGTGAGATCTAAGTGTAATCACATTTTCTTTGATCAAAAATCCCTTTAAGGGATTAGTTTGTCAAATGAGTGACCACTCCATCAGTCAGGCTTAATCTGGGATGTTGCTGGTCCAGCATCTTTTGCCAGGAACTTTGTTCCATAAACCCAGTAGTACATTCCCACTGTGTCCTCATGGGGAACATTTAGACGGTTCTATTCACTTCAGGAAGAAACTGAAATCAACATCTGTCTGCCCGTAAATACTGAACTACACAAGATCTGTACAAACAAATCAAAAGAGAATGTGAAGCAAATATATCAACAGTACCATGATGCTTACTGTGGTGATGAGGTTCACCATTAGATTTCTTTCGCTGTTGCTTGTTGCATTGTCAGCACTTAGCAGTTTACAATACTTTCTTTCATTAACTACAAAAAGACAATGCTACGGCAATGGACATCAGAAAGGTTCGACAATGCCTGTCGTGAAAGCATGCCTTTCCTACTAGATGTATTTAGTAGTGCATTGGAATTTTTCCTCAAAATTAAGGTATGACTTCTTTATGACTAGACCATTCCTTGGGGAAAAAGAAGAGAATGTAAACTTTACAACAGCCTTGATTTCAGAGGTGCACTCAAGCAAATGTTTAAATCTACAGGCTTATCAGATAACTGCAAGACTTCAGCTATTAACCTGTACACCACTTGTGCCCCTTAATTTAGAATGGATGTGAACAATAATGAAAATGCTTGTTAATTAACTCCTAAATAAAAGTGATGTTGCTGAAACTTCATTAATTTCTTCCCTATTCCTCCCCTTTTATATGTATCTCAACACTTTTACAGGTTAGTTAACACACATAAAAGTTAGTCACCATCTGTAACGTATTTAAGGTTTATATTCCAGAAAGGACAGACATCCTGTAAAACAAACCCAACAGCAAAGCCTGAAATTTTAATCAAGACAAAGTCACAATAACACATTTATGTTTGCACATATACTATTTAATTAACCAGAGTATGATAAGATGAATACTTTTGGTTGTAGTAATGATGCCATTTTTCATTTACTAGGGAATAAAAACAGTTAGAAGAAGTTAAAAGAAGGTGATTAAGACTGATGCCCATCTAGTGGAATGATGCAGCAATATGTGAGCTGTAAAT
The DNA here is from genome assembly GCA_015103295.1 of Ptychochromis oligacanthus. Taxonomy (NCBI): domain Eukaryota; kingdom Metazoa; phylum Chordata; class Actinopteri; order Cichliformes; family Cichlidae; genus Ptychochromis; species Ptychochromis oligacanthus. The sequence continues at coordinate 28,016 of VVAS01067376.1, forward strand.
CAGTATCAGTCAGTTTTGACTTTGCTGACTGCCACTGGCCTATCACCAAAGAAGATGTGATTAGATCACCTCACTGTCACACTGGCAAATGCTGAAAAATACATTGGCATTGCCCACAAATATAATCCAAATTTTCAGTTAATGCATCCCTGTAATACAAGTTGGTTCTAAACAATTTAAATACTTGACTAAGCTGTTAACAAAGGATTAAGAAATTACTTTAAAAGCAGCTAGAAAAGGATAAATCCCTCTGTAATTATGGTACTGTATCTAAAGTTTCTATGATGTTTCCTTGCTTTGAGTAAAATATTATTAAATAGTAGATTGTCTTAGTAGAAACAGGAAACACACATTACTGGCTGGGAAAAATGCTTACTTTTATACAAAACAGGAAGACAACACAAAAACAACAGACAACAGAACCAAAAGCCACATGAGACCAATTGAGGAATTTGTATATCACTGGCAGTCCTCTCCAGACTCAGATCATCATGTTTTTTATATCCTCTTGTTTAGCAATAGGCAATGATACAAATATATACCACTAAATTTCTGAAGTAAAGGTAATTATCTCCGAGCAACATATAGTTCACAACCCAGCCTGTTTCAAACATCTCACCTGCAGGCTATAAAGCAGTCACCCACCCAGACCTGGTTTTAGTCAAACACCTGGATCTGCTTCCTATCTGTCAGACTCTTTCTCAGGGCAAGTGTTCATTCACGCCCAATTAGGATGTGATCAGTCTAATGTCCCTGCTGTCGACCACCAGAAAAACCATGCAATCCAAGACAGAAATAGTGGTGGTGGTGAACCAGTAGCCAGGGGGCAGGGGGTGGAAATTTGAGTAGAGTGTGTGTGTAGCTTGTGTTGTGCATCATTGTGAATCTCTTGTGCCATGGGGGGGAGGGGTGAAGAAAGAAGGCTGTTGCTTTAAACAAGAATGTGTTCATTTTAAGGAAGTTGGGGGGGGAGGCTCTGCCTACTGAAACACTGCTACAGGATTTTACATCATTTAAAAGCACCAAGGAGAGAGAGAGTGGGAGAGAGAGAGAGGTGCAGTTGAGAGAGACAGCCTCTTAGAGCTGCGAGGCAGAAGTGATGGATTCAGCCCACAGAAAAGTGACAGTCCTCTCCTAACGGGCCACAGGCAGTACACAACCTGCCCTGGACTCTTACTGTTCATCGGGAATCTACCTCTGCCACCCAGCTAAAGTTACCAACTGTCGCTTCTCCCTCCTGCCAATTTTTTTTAAGTGGATTTTGGATCAATCTGCTTAACATTTGAAGAACAGTTTCAGCTTGAGGTTCTAATAGGCTAATGACATACTTTTAATAATAATAATAACAGGCTTCAAAACGCCACCTCTGCATTGGAAGAATGGACTAAGGTGACAAAGAGTGATTAACTAGACGGGCAGAGCACAGAAAGGACTACGCGGGGGTGCAGATTTCACACTTGGGATGCCGTTCAACCAAAAGAAACTTCAGACAACTCTAGCAGGAGGGCAAAGGAACTGAAGGAGCCACATCAGTATTGTGCAATTATCTCGTAAGCATGATGTAACCTTGTCATATATCTAAATTTGCGTCATCTTCTGGTTTATTTAGCAGGGACACTGTGTATTGCATTCATTCAAAAATTATTTCAGTCATTACAATAATAAATTCTCCACACTTGTAACAAGTAATTTTACAGAGAAAAACAAATTACCTTTCTTGTACAAGTTGTTAGTGAACTCAGGATCATTAACCAGTTCAAATACAGTGATCAGGCTTTTTGTCATTTTGTTACAAAAGACTGAAGTCTGACTTTGACTTTAGCTTCTGCAATTCATCTAAAGATTTCTGTTTAATCTTGAATTCAGCAGTCATCACACAGCATCTGGCATCTGACTCACTGCTCGTAGTCAAATTCTACTTTATGGAGACAAACTGGCCTGATGCTGACTATGGCAAATTTGGCCAAGGGGGATGCTGGAGAGTGAGCCTCTATAGTGAAGTACATCTTTACTTCTCATTGAGAGGAAAAAAAAAACAAAACAAAACTCTGGTTGTCCACACACAGGAGCCTTGAAGTACAAATGAAGGCACATGGCCAGTAAATGTTGTATGTATGAAGATCCCTTTCTGATGCATGCTGAAAACAAGACTTCTTTTTATTATCTATAAATAACAACTCACTTATAAAAAGGAAAAAAAAAAAAAGGTAACACTTTACTATGTTAAGCACACTGCAGCTTCAGGATGTTTCCCTGGACTCAAGAGGACAGGGAAGCGGGCAGTTGAATCCCGTCTTTGTTTCTGTTGCCAGGATGGTGTTTGGATAAGGGGGCTTTGAGGTAGAATGCTGGAACTTATCGAAACAATTCCCAAGACCCCCTGCCTCCCTGTCTGAAATCACAAGAGAGGTACAAAAAATGCACCAAAAGTAAAATAAAACCTACCTTTGAAAAAAAATTAATAATCTTGAACTCTCCTTTTCCATGGACAGTCAAGATAAATACTGTCCTTTACCAACAAATTATACAGGTAGCTGGGGTTAATCATGTTCCAAATGTCATGTTACACGCTTACAAGGATTACATGCTTGAGGAAAGAATGAGGTTCCCTCAAGGTAAAGTAATAGTGCAGATTACCATGAGCAAATTGAATTTGACTCTGATCCAACACATATTGGGTGTCATGCAGGAGACTCTGTCAGTTCTCAGCAGAGCTGGCGCTAATTTGAACATGCAGCACAAAGCCGTCCTGCAAAGTGTCCGCTTCTTTTTTGGCAACTGGCAAATGAGTTGCTCTGTAGTTGTGTTGTGATCTCCTGTTGCGGATGATGTTGATGATGTGATTATGAAGCATTCACACAGAAAGTAGGACACTGAGAATGAACTGGGTCAGCAGCTATGGAGCGTCTTATAGGTAGAGAACGAGGGGGGTAGTGGTCCTCCAACTAGAGGGTCCAGCGCTCTCTGTCTACCACTGCCATTGACTCTCCATGTGAGTATGCCAGCTCACTCTAATGAGGTGACGAAGAATGTTTGGAATGCCATGCTCATACTGAAATGAGAGGGGCTGGGGTGAGAGACATGAGCCAGTCGGAGCAAGGCTGCCCACCTTCTAATTAATATGTGCTGAGCATGACCAAAAAGGATGATGTGCTGGTCAGGGACACATTGACCTAGCCCCTGCACCCGCCTATCACACTTAATTTAACACTGAGTAAAATCCAGAAGGAAGAGTCATGTAAACACAGACTTATCACCTGAAAACAGTAAAACCAAAACATGTTGGTGTGAAGCAGACTTGAAGAAATTACCTAAGAGGAGCTGCCAATCATACTATAATGAGAGGGGTTGTTCGTTGCACTTAAGTCAGATGCCTTTAGACCTAGAGCAGAGTATATGTATATGGCACTTTTCAGCACCACTTAATAATTGCAGCTTTTGGTCGGTCAATAGCACCTTGTTTAGGTGAACTGATTTTAGGACAATAAAAGGCCACGGGGGCTGTTAACAGTGAATAAAGAGGTAAAGGCTTGTCCGCTGTTCCCTCTGGCAGACTACGGATGGGTTAATAACAGGCTGCCTATGCTGGGGCAGATGGAACTCACTATTGTCCCTGGGATACTGCAAGTGTTGTTATTTGAAAACACATTAACGGAAAAAAACACAGACATGCACATACTGCATACACTTGCAAACACACGTTTCACCACAAGCTGCAAACATTTTCCCTTCAGCTTTGAAGTGTAGTGAAGCCTAGAGCAGGAGATTCCAGGCTAACTACGTCCAAAATGGGAGTCCTCCACAGCAGGGGCAAATCACACGGCATTTCTCTGAGAGAGAGCTCATGTTCCAGGGGGAGAAACCACAGGAGCCACTGGCCAAATACAGTCATCAGCACATTGCAGGACAGGGCCTGAGCTGCTCTATTATCGTGGTATGGGCTTACTTGTAAGCTATTATTAGTCACTTTTTCAGGGCTTGATCTGTAAGACTTT